>WNWK01028074.1:20000-25721 GCA_009830355.1 Cherax destructor | reverse complement strand
AGTCTAACTTCTTAGCTTGCTTACTTGGGCGTAGAATGGTAGCGAAGGTGCAGAGATCGCCGATGACTAGAACTCAGTTTATTAATGGCAAGGTGTAGGTGTCACACGGGGACAGAGTGCGAGGGGACCGGGAGCCAGTTCGTAGGAGGGAGATGCGCTTCAGTGAGGTAGGCCGTGTTAGTGAGAGAAGCATGGCTGACCAGCCGACCTTGATAGGCCTATAGAGGGCACCATATGGCTGCAGTTTGAAACAGCCTCAGGGTGGCTGTTTACACGAGTTCTCTGCACCTCGAGGGCGAGGTTGCTTCTGCACTCTGAGGCGAGGTTGCTTCTGCACTCTGAGGGCGAGGTTGCTTCTGCACTCTGAGGCGAGGTTGCTTCCACTCTGAGGGCGAGGGTTGCTTCTGCACTCTGGGGGCGAGGTTGCTTCTGCACTCTGAGGGCGAGGTTTGCTTCTGCACTCCTGAGGGCGAGGGTTGCTTGCACTCTGAGGGCGAGGTTGCTTCTGCACTCTGAGGGCGAGGTTGCTTCTGCACTCTGAGGGCGATGGTTGCTTCAGCACTCTGAGGGCGATGGTTGCTTCAGCACACTGAGGGCGAGGTTGCTTCTGCACTCTGAGGGCGAGGTTGCTGCACTCTGAGGGCGAGGGTTGCTTCTGCACTCTGAGGGCGAGGGTTGCTTCTGCCTCGAGGGCAGGTTGCTCCTGCACTCTGAGGGCGAGGGTTGCTTCTGCACTCTGAGGGCGAGGGTTGCTTCTGCACTCTGAGGGCGAGGTTGCTTCTGCACTCTGAGGGCGAGGTTGCTTCTGCACTCTGAGGGCGAGGTTCTTCTGCACTCTGAGGGGGAGTTGCTTCTGCACTCTGAGGGCGAGGTTGCTTCTGCACTCTGAGGGCGAGGTTGCTTCTGCACTCTGAGGGCGAGGGTTGCTTCTGTACTCTGAGGGCGAGGTTCTTCTGCACTCTGAGGGCGAGGGTTCTTCTGCACTCTGAGGGCGAGGGTTGCTTCTGCACTCTGAGGGCGAGGTTGCTTCTGCACTATAAGTGAATGAATTTTCCTTACTGTAGACTATGTTAGTGTTATAGACTTAGTCTTTGATTGCTTGTATCTCTACACAGTATTGTGTGAAGTCTTTGATGAGACGATATACACTCACTAGTGAGTTGTACACCCAGATACTTGTGTGAGTCTTAAGAGTTTTGCGTGATGGAGTTCAATTAATATAATTAGTCTTGAGTTGAACTTTGACAAGTTGATTAAGGTACAGTTTGTGTCTGGGTTGATACGTCACTGTCTTCTGGAGTGTCAGTGCTTGCACATGTGATGTACATATTTATATGTACATGTGTGTGTGTGTAGTGTAAAGGTAGAAGTGTGAGGTGTGGGTGCGTGTGTATTTATATACTAGTAATATTGAAAGTAGAGGATTTTATATGCAATGTTGAATAAATATATGTGTATAATTAATGCAGAGGATTGTGTGTGTATGTTGCTTTATTCGTGCTTCTGTATGTGTGATGTGTGTATAGGAAATACAGAATTAAGTGTATAGAAGACTACGCGCTTGTGAACCTTTGCATGCTATGAAAATGAAGAATATCAGTAACAAGAAAATAAGATATCTTATAACAATTAATTACAGTTATCATGTAGGGAACACAAAGGTTCACACACCGACACTAATCTACGCACATAAATACGTTCACAAATAAACTTACAACAATAATTGAACAAGCTAATAGCTGACATAGGTACAATATTGAATATAAATATATGTTCCAAATTTTAATTGAGTGGCCACTCCTTGGTTGGCTAACTGGGATAGAGATCTCTCTTGTCTCAGGTAGTCGACGTTCGGGTCTGTTATTACAGAGCGCAGATTTTCTGTGTGTCCTCCTCTGTAATAACATCTACCTTCGTATACTGATATTAATACACTTGTGTAGTAATATCATATATGGACAGTGCTTCAAGGGTGGCTAAAAATGCTGACCTCAGGAAGTGGTGAAGGGTGAATATATGAACACTTGGAACCACGGACCTGGGGTGGGACCTGTGACCTCAGGGAAGTGGTGAAGGGTGTATGGATGAACACTTGGAACCATTGACCTGGGGTGGGACTGCTGACCTCAGGGAAGTAGTGAAGGGTGAATAGATGAACACTTGGAACCATGGACCTGGGGTGGGACTGCTGACCTCAGGAAGTGGTGAAGGGTGAATAGATGAACACTTGGAACCATGGACCTGGGGTGGGACTGCTGACCTCAGGGAAGTGGTGAAGGGTGTATGGATGAACACTTGGAACCATTGACCTGGGGGTGGGACTGCTGACCTCAGGGGAAATGGTGAAGGGTGAATAGATGAACCTTGGAACCATGGACCTGGGGGGACTGCTGACCTCAGGGAAGTGGTGAAAGGGGGTATGGATGAACACTTGGAACCATGGACCTGGGGTGGGACTGCTGACCTCAGGGAAGTGGTGAAGGGTGAATAGATGAACACTTGGAACCATGGACCTGGGGTGGGACTGCTGACCTCAGGGAAGTGGTGAAGGGTGAATAGATGAACACTTGGAACCATGGACCTGGGGTGGGACTGCTGACCTCAGGGAAGTGGTGAAGGGGTATGGATGAACACTTGGAACCATGGACCTGGGGTGGGACTGCTGACCTCAGGGAAGTGGTGAAGTGTATGGATGAAACTTGGAACCATGGAACTGGGGTGGCACTTGCTGACCTCAGGAAATGGTGAAGGGTGTGTACCAGGAACCACGGACCTGGGGTGGGACTGCTGACCTCTGGGGGGGGGACTGGGGGAGGTATCAAAAATATCGAAAAGAATTTCCAGAACTTCAGGGGAAGGAAAGGGAAGACATCCGGGGGCCCACGGATGGATTCCTGGACACATGAACCTGGGGAAGGCTTAGAATAATGAGTGGAGGATGGGAAGTGGGGAAGGGAGAATATCTGAGGGGACACAGATGGACTCCTGGACACATGAACCTGGGGAAGGTAAGATTACTGAGTGTAGGATGGGAAGTGGGGAAGGGAGAATATCTGAGGGGACACAGATAGACTCCTGGACACATGAACCTGGGGAAGGTAAGATTACTGAGTGTAGGATGGGAAGTGGGGAAGGGAGAATATCTGAGGGGAAACAGATGGACTCCTGGACACATGAACCTGGGGAAATCTTCAAAACACAGTATAATATATATGTAATATTACACACACAACCCGCACATATAAAAGAGAGGAGCTTACGACGACGTTTCGGCCCGACTTGGACCATTTACAAAGTCACACTAACACACAGAACAGGTGGAAGGAGTATTTATAGGCAGGCAGACAGGGGGAGGGTACAAGAGAGTGGGGTAATAATGGAGGTAGTAGTGGAAGTGGTAGTAGAGGTAGTGGAGACAGTCATATTCTAGGAAAGGAGCACTGCAAAGAAGCTGGCGGCCCGCATGGGTTGGGCGAGAACACAGAGGGAGGAAAAGACGAATAAAATAAAGAAGGACAAATACAAGGCAAAAGAAAAGAAAGAAAAGAAAACCCATAGGAGAAAAAGGAGAAGGGGGAAGAGATGAAAGGGGAAGGAATCAGGTTAAGTCACGGGTGTTCTGAAGTTTGGAGCATTTAACAATGTAATGATCGCATCAAGAGAACTTTCAACAAGAAACTTAAGACTCTCTCCGACCTCTGTCCTTCTGACTTTAACCTTGTTCAACGTTTTCGTGTCATCTGTCCCTCTCTGCCCTATTTCTATGGCCTTCCCAAAACTCACAAACCTGATATTCCTCTGCGTCCCATCATATCTTCTAGAGGTTCTGTCTCTTATTCTCTTGCTTCCTGGCTAGCCAAAACCCTCACTCCCTTTCTTGGTACTTTTTCTCCTGCCCACCTTCGTCACTCTCAAGACTTCATCGAACGGGTTCGCTCTCTCCCGACCTGTAAGATGCTTAGTCTTGATGTAGAGTCCCTCTTCACTAATGTCCCTCTGGATGATGTCCTTAATTTTCTCAGAGAGAAGGCCAATGAAGGGTTACTTCATCTCCCTATACCTACTGATGTCTTTCTTGGTCTTATCCGCCTTTGTGTGGACTCTAATTCCTTTTCTTTTCAAGGTAAATATTATTCTCAAACCTTTGGTGTCGCTATGGGCTCTCCTCTATCTCCTGTTCTTGCTAATCTTTACATGGAATACTTCGAGACTGTTCTTCTTCCCACTATTGATGTACGTCCTTCACTCTGGCTCCGCTATGTAGATGACATCTTTGCTCTTTGGCCTCATGACTTAAGTCTCTTCCAAATATTTATTGATGCTCTTAATAATCTTGCCCCTTCCATTAAGTTTAAAGCTGATTGGGAATCTAATTCTTTGCTTCCTTTCCTTGATGTTCATGTCCACCGCTCAGTTACAGGTTTTGCCTTCTCCGTGTACCGCAAGCCTATGCACAGTGGCATGTATATTCACTACTTTTCTTATCATGCTTCCTCTGTCAAGAAAAGTGTTCTTATCTCCCTCTTTCTCCGTGCTCTCCGCATCTGTGATCCTCAGTTCCTTGAAGCAGAAATTTCCACTCTTCATAATTCATTTTCCCGTCTTGGCTACCCTTCCCATTTCATAGACTCTGCTTTCTCTCTTGCCAAACGGACTTTCTTCTCTCCTAAACCCTCTACTCCTGTGAACTCTCCTGTCCTCTGCCTTCCCTACATCTCTGGTCACTCTAATCTCAACAAATCTCTCCGTTCCTTAGACATTAAATTTACCTTTCGTCAGACTAACAATCTTCGCACTAATCTAGTTCATACTTTTCCTCCCTCTATAGATTCTCCTGGTGTCTACTCTATTTCTTGCTCCTCCTGTCCTCTTCAGTACTTCGGAGAAACTGGCCGATCTCTTTCTGACAGACTTAGGGAGCACAAAAACAGTGTTAGGCCGACACTAATAATGCTCTTTTCTGTCATGCCAAAGATCACAGTCATCCTATTGATTGGTCTTCTGCTAAAACTGTCTACCCTACGTCCAACTTTCACAGTCGCCGTCTGGTTGAATCCTCCCTTATACACAACGTTTGCTACATTTAATTTAGGCTATTGTGAGGCAAAGTGGGGCTATGCCTAATAAAGTAGGCACAGTTTACACACACACACACACACACACACACACACACTAGGTAAAACTTGTCAATTAGCAAGAACTCATCTAAAATTAAGTCCTTTCTAAAATTTTCTCTTATACGTTTAAAGATATATTTTTTTCATTTATGTTATTATAAGAATTTATAATTTTGTACCAAGAAAAACTTTGAAAACCTACCTAACCTTATTACAACAAACGCAATTTAATTTAGCCTAACCCAACTAAATATATTTTAGATACGTTAACATTAATTTAATAATAAACAAACACAATGAAATATATTTTTTTCGTTATGTTCAGAATGATTTTGGCGAAATTATTGCATACACAAATTTTCACTTGTCTTATATGGCAAGGTGAGCGTTGCTATTTAAGCCAAAATCGCAAGTTTTACCTAATCGGCACGACAATATATATATATATATATATATATATATATATATATATATATATATATATATATATATATATATATATATATATATATATATATATATATATATAAACAAATTTTCGCTTCACTTATTCGGGAAGAAGAGTCCTTGGCTAGTCGCAGTGTTGTTATTGATCAATACCACT
>WNWK01028074.1:0-17500 GCA_009830355.1 Cherax destructor | reverse complement strand
TTATGACTGTGATTTGTAGTGATGATTGTGATTTGTAATGATTATGATTTATATGAAGTGATTATTATGATGATCTGTAGTGATGATGATTGTGTTGATATGTAGCAATAATGATTTATGATGATTTGTAGTGATAATAATTGTGATCTGTAGTGATTGTGACTCTGAGGATTATGAGGATTTTGCGATAGTAATTGTGATTAGTAGAGATGATTTTAGTATCGTTGGTTGATTATGATTTGTAGCGATAATTATGATGATTTTTAATGGATGATGATTGTATATGTAGTAATAATAATAATTTGTAATGATTACTGTGATTTTGAGCGATCATTTTTAGTAATGATAAATATAATGAAATAATAATGATTGTTATAATATTTAAAATAAAAAAGACATTGATATAGTTTGTTGTCATGAAAATAGTGAAATGTATAGATGATGACACAGAAATGGTGATGATTGTGACATGAAATATTATTCCTGGTCACAGACAGGGTCACGGGGGCGTCGACCCCGAAATCCTCTCCAGGTATACTCCAGGTAATGATTGTAGTAATAACATTGGTGATGATTGGCAAGTATTATGATATTTAGATGTCAGAAATTAAGAGACATGATGTTTAGATTATATAAGCCAGTGGAAGGCCTCGGTCAGATGACCAAAAGCTCCAGTGGTGGGTTATATCACTAAGACCCGCGTCATACCTTTACCTTTGATATCTTTGAAGAGTTTCGAGAGTTTATCTACTCTCTGAGCCCGGCCATGGGCCAGGCTCGTCTGGTGCTTGCCTGGTCAACCAGGCCCGCTGCCCCACATATCCATCACAGCCTGGTTGATCTGGCACCCGATGAAGATACTTGTCCAGTTTCCTCTTGAAGGCTTCTACCTAACCTGCAAGTGACAAGCGCTTTCCGTAACACAAGAAGAGAATGCCAAGGAACACAATACCTCATGTAACGTATTGTATACAAATGTTGTGGCACGGGCCACAAGAAACAATATGAGGATACTGCAACCTGTCCCGATAGATAGTAAACAGGGGATTGCCCCGGGAAATACTGAAGATAAATTACCAGAAACAGATGAAGCCTCCAGTTTTAGCACTAGTGCCGAAGATAGAAACGAGACAGGAACACACGCACCAATAGGGGAACACAGTCAGAAAAAAACAGGGCAAACGGAAACCAGGCCTATGTGAATATTATGCACTTGGTATCTGCAGTCATGGAATATCTGGGAAATCAGATGGGACATGCAATTGTTTTTTTCAGGTAATATCTTGGTAATATTACTTTTGCTTAGCGGATTTACAAAGTTCTTTCTATTGATACCTTAATATCATCTTACTCCGTATGTTCCCTCAAGGGAGGTTCCTTGAAGCTGCTGAGAGGATTTTGATCAAAAGAATTGAACCAGTAATTCTATATCTAGGATCGAATCTAATTGCCTCCCATTCCCACAGGCGCTGTATAGCCGATACGGGTTTAGCGACTCCCCGACTTCGGGATTAATAAAAGTTTTTACTCTCGTTTTCAGTCATTGAATACGGAAACGAGGCTTAAGGATACAACGATAACCCTGTTATCCATAACAATATCAGAGATATAAATGTCACACTTATACATAATAACACCGGTGATGCGATCGCAATGTTTACCACAATAACACCAGAGATCACACAAGATCATAGAGATCACAGAAAAAATAAAAAAGAACGTTAAAATCTATGACATTTAAATAGAAGAATAAATTAAACAATGAATGGCTTCTCCATGGAGGTCTAGGTAGAGGAGTTCTTCTTTACTGGCTGGACTATTTTTCTAGCCTTCCCGGGCGGGTGTATTTACTGGGCGCAGATTTTTGTGTGTCCTCCCCTGTAATTACATCTTCTTGTATACATTGATATTTAAAAACTTGTGTTGTAATATCATATATGGGCAGGGCTTCACGGGGTTGCCACATTTGAAAGTAAAGTTCCTCTCTGAGGAAATGCTGTGTTTGGGGTTCACACCTCTCAACGTCCCCCTCAAGTGCTGTGTTTGGGGTTCACACCTCTCAACGTCCCCCTCAAGTGCTGTGTTTGGGGTTCATACCTCTCAACGTCCCCCTCCAGTGGTGTGTTTGGGGTTCACATCTCTCAACGTCCCCCTCATGTGCTGTGTTTGGGGTTCATACCTCTCATCGTCCCCCTCAAGTGCTGTGTTTGGGGTTCACACCTCTCAACGTCCCCCTCAAGTGCTGTGTTTGGGGTTCACACCTCTCAACGTCCCCCTCAAGTGCTGTGTTTGGGGTTCACACCTCTCAACGTCCCCCTCAAGTGCTGTGTTTGGGGTTCACACCTCTCAACGTCCCCCTCAAGTGCTGTGTTTGGGGTTCACACCTCTCAACGTCCCCCTCAAGTGCTGTGTTTGGGGTTCACACCTCTCAACGTCCCCCTCAGATGATGGAGTTTAATTCCATTTTTTCCTTTTATTATATGACAAATTTTGCTAAATGAGAGTAAGTGTAGATCACATTTTCACACACTGTCAAGGAGAGCAAAGACTGACTGATAGTAAAATTACAGAACATAATTCACGTGATACCTGAGCATGATCCTATCAACCTGTCTATCATCCTGTCTATCATCCTGTCTATCATCCTGTCTATCAACCTGTCTATCATCCTGTCTATGAAATGTAGATAGTCAGACTAAGTTCAGCACAAGACTAATCACATGAAAGCTACATCACACACACTTCCTAAGACTCGGTCTAGTATGAAGTTATGCATCTCACTAACGCAGAACCCAGAGTCCACACTGTGTATCTTGGTACAGATACCAACTAATCAGAGTCCACACTGTGTATCTTGGTACAGATACCAACTAATCAGAGTCCACACTGTGTATCTTGGTACAGATACCAACTAATCAGAGTCCACACTTTGTATCTTGGTACAGATACCAACTAATCAGAGTCCACACTGTGTATCTTGGTACAGATACCAACTAATCAGAGTCCACACTGTGTATCTTACTTTTCCTTACTCTTTCCTATATTCACTTTCAATTTTCTTCTTTTACATACCTTACCAAATTCATCCACCAACCTCTGCAACTTCTCTTCAGAATCTCCCAAAAGCACAGTGTCATCAGCAAAAAGCAACTGTGACAACTCCCACTTTGTATTTGATTCTTTATCTTTTAACCCCACACCTCTTGCCAAGACCCTCGCATTCACTTCTCTTACAACCCCATCTATAAATATATTGAACAACCATGGTGACATCACACATCCTTGTCTAAGGCCTACTTTTACCGAGAAATAATCTCCTTCTCTCCTACACACTCTAACCTGAACCTCACTATCCTCATAAAAGCTCTTCACTGCTTTCAGTAACCTACCTCCTATTACATACACCTGCAACATCTGCCACATTGCCCCCTATCCATCCTATCATACGCCTTTTCCAAATCCATAAATGCCACAAAAACCTCTTTACCCTTATCCAAATACTGTTCACCTATATGTTTTACTGCAAACACTTGGTCTACACACCCCCTACCTTTCCTAAATCCACCTTGTTCATCTGCTATTCTGCTCTCCGTCTTACTCTTAATTCTTTCAATAATAACTCTACCATACACTTTACTTGGTATACTCAACAGACTTATTCCCCTATAATTTTTGCACTCTCTTTTGTCCCCTTTGCCTTTATACAAAGGAACAATACACGCTCTCTGCCAGTCCCTGGGTACCTTACCCTCTTCCATACATGTATTAAATAATAGCACCAACCACTCCAAAACTATATCTCCGCCTGCTTTTAACATTTCTACCTTTATCCCATCAATCCCAGCTGCCTTACCCCCTTTCATTCTACCCACTGCCTCACGAACTTCCCCCACACTCACAACTGGCTCTTCCACACTCCTACAAGATGTTATTCCTCCTTGCCCTATACACGAAATCACAGCTTCCCTGTCTTCATCAACATTTAACAACTCCTCAAAATATTCCTCCATCTTCCCGATACCTCTAACTCTCCATTTAATAACTCTCCTCTCCTATTTTTAACTGTCAAATCCATTTGTTCTCTAGGCTTCCTCAACTTATTAATCTCACTCCAAAACTTTTTCTTATTTTCAACAAAATTTGTTGATAACATCTCACCCACTCTCTCATTTGCTCTCTTTTACACACACACACACACACACACACACACACACACACACACACACACACACACACACACACACATATATATATATATATATATATATATATATATATATATATATATATATATATATATATATATATATATATATATATATGTAAGTAGTAGGTTTGTAGACAGCAACAGCCCAGGGAGGTACTACCGTCCTGCCAAGTGAATGTAAAACGGAAGCCTTTAATTGTTTTACGTGATTGTAGTATTGCTGGTGTCTTTTTTCTGTCTCATAAACATGCAAGATTTCAGGTACGTCTTGCTACTTCTACTTACACTTAGGTCACAGTAAACATGCATGTACAAGCAAATATACACACACCACTATGGGTTTTCTTCTATTTTTCTTACTAATTCTTGCCCTTGTTTATTTCCTCTTGTCTCCATAGGGAAGTGGATCAGAATTCTTCCTCCGTGAGCTATGCGTGTCGTAAAAGGCGACTAAATTGCCAGGAGCAAGAGGCTAGTAACCCCTTCTCCTGTGTATTGGTAAAACTGGTCAATAAGCAAGAACTTATTTAAAATTAAGTCCTTTCTAAAATTTTCTCTTGTACGTTTAATGATATATATTTTTTCATTTATGTTTTCGTAATTTTAAAATTAATAATTTTGTACCAAAAGAATCTTAGAAAACTTACCTAACCTTTTTATAACAAGCGCAATTTAATTTATCCTAATCCAACTAAATATATTTTAGATAAGTTTACAATAATTTAAAAATAAACAAACAATGAAATATATTTTTTTTCGTTAGGTTCAGAATAATTTTTGGAAATTATTGCATACACAAATTTTCGCTTGCCTTATTCGGCAAGAAGAGCGTTGCTATTTCAGCTAAAATAGCAAGTTTTACCTATTCGACATATATATGTGAATAGATAGTGAAGGTCTCCTCGCAGTCAGGAACAGTGGCAAGAAATATATTGGATTTATATAAATATCAGTTTTGAAGCTAATTTGAGAAACTACACGAAAAAGATCAACTGAAGGAACATTAAAATTTGTCTCGCCAGATTAACACAAAAATGATGTTTACTTGGATGGTATGAGACGTGGTCGTGGATCGGGCACCGGGGGCCCCCGGAATACCCTGGAGGGAATTCCGGGGGCCAGCCATGTGATCCAACCATAGATCTTCCTAATTTATTAATATTCCGGCATAGTTATGGAAATAAGTCGCTCTGTTTTTACCCTTACATTATTATCAACACAGTTTTCGTCTGGGATTTTATTCCTTAAAAAAAATCGTGAGGACACATAGTGTGAGGACACATAGTGTGAGGACACATAGTGTGAGGACACATAGTGTGAGGACACATAGTGTGAGGACACATAGTGTGAGGACAGGTCCCAGGTGACGTATTGGGGCAAATCTCAGAAAACATTCCATGTCACCTGTGACAGTGTGGTCGCCATCTTCAACACTATGTGCTTAACCGTCCGCTTCTTGAAGAATATATAGATAGTATAATAACCTATGTGACATATCGAGATATTTTATTAATGAAAATAGGATACCAGTTATATTAAGTAAATTTCTTAAATTTACTTGTAACAGATAAGTGAACTGTATATATAAATTCAGATGTACTCCTGTTAACCCTTTTTGGGTCTAGTACTTTGGCCTTTTGTGTATCCATATGTTCTTGCACTACCCTCCACAACATGCATGGGGCGTGCACAATATACTAGCCATTTCCGTGACAGTGAAGAAGTGGTAACGTTACAGTCTGGGCTGTAACGTTACAGTCTAGACTGTAACGTTACAGTCTCGGCTGTAACGTTACAGTCCAGACTGTAACGTTACAGTCTGGACTGTAACGTTACAGTCTGGACTGTAATAATATTACAGCCGTTACTATAAGAATGTACACCAGAAATTTGAAACGTTACAGGCTCAAGAATGTTAACAAAGACGTAAAGAAAACTTGATTTAAAGAACAATACAGATGTATTTTTCGAAATGTTTTTTAATTAAAAGATGTAATGGTTATAGCATCTACTACGATACCACATGAATATGAACAGTGAGAGACGTATGTTCACAACCACGCAGGAATGATATCAAACTAGGAAGTGTCATAACCACGCCGGAATGTCATCAAACTAGGAAGTGTCATAACCACGCAGGAATTATATCAAACTAGGAAGTGTCATAACCACGCCGGAATGTCATCAAACTAGGAAGTGTCATAACCACGCAGGAATTATATCAAACTAGGAAGTGTCATAACCACGCCGGAATGTCATCAAACTAGGAAGTGTCATAACCACGCAGGAATTATATCAAACTAGGAAGTGTCATAACCACGCAGGAATGTCATCAAACTAGGAAGTGTCATAACCACGCAGGAATTATATCAAACTAGGAAGTGTCATAACCACGCAGGAATGTCATCAAACTAGGAAGTGTCATAACCACGCCGGAATGTCATCAAACTAGGAAGTGTCATAACCACGCCGGAATGTCATCAAACTAGGAAGTGTCATAACCACGCAGGAATGTCATCAAACTATAAAGTGTCATAACCACGCAGGAATATCATCAAACTAGGAAGTGTCATAACCACGCCGGAATGTCATCAAACTAGGAAGTGTCATAACCACGCAGGAATGTCATCAAACTAGGAAGTGTCATAACCACGCAGGAATGTCATCAAACTAGGAAGTGTCATAACCACGCAGGAATATCATCAAACTAGGAAGTGTCATAACCACGCCGGAATGTCATCAAACTAGGAAGTGTCATAACCACGCCGGAATGTCATCAAACTAGGAAGTGTCATAACCACGCCGGAATGTCATCAAACTAGGAAGTGTCATAACCACGCCGGAATGTCATCAAACTAGGAAGTGTCATAACCACGCATGAATATCATCAAACTAGGAAGTGTCATAACCACGCCGGAATGTCATCAAACTAGGAAGTGTCATAACCACGCAGGAATGTCATCAAACTATAAAGTGTCATAACCACGCAGGAATATCATCAAACTAGGAAGTGTCATAACCACGCAGGAATATCATCAAACTAGGAAGTGTCATAACCACGCAGGAATGTCATCAAACTAGGAAGTGTCATAACCACGCAGGAATGTCATCAAACTAGGAAGTGTCATAACCACGCATGAATATCATCAAACTAGGAAGTGTCATAACCACGCCGGAATGTCATCAAACTAGGAAGTGTCATAACCACGCAGGAATGTCATCAAACTAGGAAGTGTCATAACCACGCCGGAATGTCATCAAACTAGGAAGTGTCATAACCACGCAGGAATGTCATCAAACTAGGAAGTGTCATAACCACGCCGGAATGTCATCAAACTAGGAAGTGTCATAACCACGCATGAATATCATCAAACTAGGAAGTGTCATAACCACGCCGGAATGTCATCAAACTAGGAAGTGTCATAACCACGCAGGAATGTCATCAAACTATAAAGTGTCATAACCACGCAGGAATATCATCAAACTAGGAAGTGTCATAACCACGCAGGAATATCATCAAACTAGGAAGTGTCATAACCACGCAGGAATGTCATCAAACTAGGAAGTGTCATAACCACGCATGAATATCATCAAACTAGGAAGTGGCATAACCACGCATGAATATCATCAAACTAGGAAGTGTCATAACCACGCAGGAATATCATCAAACTAGGAAGTGTCATAACCACGCAGGAATGTCATCAAACTAGGAAGTGTCATAACCACGCATGAATATCATCAAACTAGGAAGTGGCATAACCACGCAGGAATGTCATCAAACTAGGAAGTGTCATAACCACGCAGGAATGTCATCAAACTAGGAAGTGTCATAACCACGCAGGAATGTCATCAAACTAGGAAGTGTCATAACCACGCAGGAATGTCATCAAACTAGGAAGTGTCATAACCACGCAGGAATGTCATCAAACTAGGAAGTGTCATAACCACGCAGGAATATCATCAAACTAGGAAGTGTCATAACCACGCCGGAATGTCATCAAACTAGGAAGTGTCATAACCACACAGGAATGTCATCAAACTAGGAAGTGTCATAACCACGCAGGAATGTCATCAAACTAGGAAGTGTCATAACCACGCAGGAATGTCATCAAACTAGGAAGTGTCATAACCACGCAGGAATGTCATCAAACTAGGAAGTGTCATAACCACGCATGAATATCATCAAACTAGGAAGTGGCATAACCACGCAGGAATATCATCAAACTAGGTAGTGTCATAACCACGCATGAATGTCATCAAACTAGGAAGTGTCATAACCACGCAGGAATATCATCAAACTAGGAAGTGTCATAACCACGCATGAATATCATCAAACTAGGAAGTGTCATAACCACGCAGGAATGTCATCAAACTAGGAAGTGTCATAACCACGCAGGAATGTCATCAAACTAGGAAGTGTCATAACCACGCATGAATGTTATCAAACTATAAAGTGTCATAACCACGCAGGAATGTCATCAAACTAGGAAGTGTCATAACCACGCAGGAATGTCATCAAACTAGGAAGTGTCATAGCTATAGAGACAGATGGTCACCAGGTCAATCTCAGTTCCTCGCCTTAGTTTCTTTATCGTGTATGTCAACATGTACAACATTTTAAGCTACTATGATACGATAATTATCTTATGCGAGTAAGGTTATATTAAGGTCCCATGTATGTATTGTTAGTAACGTCTTGATAAAGCTCCTGGTGAGCGAAACGTTGCCACAATAAAATGTCACATTAGTATACCCAACATTAGTCAAGTATACTAGGAAAAGCAACATAATTAAATGCTAAGGGAACAAAATGGATGGTGTACACCTGGCACTGTACACCTGGCACTGTACACCTGGCACTGTACACCTGGCACTGTACACCTGGCACTGTACACCTGGCACTTTCAAGGAGCGTTATATTTCCATCAAAATATATTACTTCATAAAAGATAATTTGAATTTAAAAAAAGAAAAATGATTATATTCCATGGATTGAAATAAAAGGAAGACGACGAGTTGTGTGTTCGAGCAAAGGATCATCAGGATCCTGAAGGAGGATCATCAGGATCCTGAAGGAGGATCATCAGGATCCTGAAGGAGGATCATCAGGATCCTGAAGGAGGATCATCAGGATCCTGAAGGAGGATCATCAGGATCCTGAAGGAGGATCATCAGGATCCTGAAGGAGGATCATCAGGATCCTGAAGGAGGATCATCAGGATCCCGAAGGAGGATCACGCAGTCTGGCTATCACTCCTTCTGACGGATAAATGACTTTCTGATTACTTGTTCCTCAGTCTCTGTTTATACTGTCAATAACATGAAAACAATAAGAAATAAAAGAAATATGATAATGTTTTTCTATTGTATGTTACTCATTTATTTTTCGATAACGTTTTTTTATAGTCGTATAAGACCGTAGAAAAAATTTGCAAAAATTAACATTCAATTATAAAAAAATTAATAATGACGGTACAAATAATAAGTATACCTGAAGAAATGGTTATAACTGACTATAATTTTTAAAGGGGTGGACCGGTAAGCCAGCGTAAGGCCTCGATCAGATGACCAAAAAGCTCCAACGGCGGGTCATCATCTGGCTAAGACCCGCGTTGTCCTGTTTCCTGACGAACCTTACCTAACCTAACCTGACCTACAAATAATAAGAATAATTTTAAAATAATAAGTTTAATAATAAAATAAATGATATTAATATTAATTGAAGTATTTATAATAATAATAATAATTATAAAATAATAATTATAATAATCATTTTATTATAATACTAATACTAATAAGAAGAAGAATAAAATAAAATAATAATGCAAATAATAATAATTATAACAATATATTAATGTAATAGTACTACCACTAATAATAATAATAATATACAATAATAATGATAATAATAAAACAACAATAACAATAATAAGATTAATAATATAACTAAGAATTATTACAATTATTATTATTACTAGTATTATAAAAATTCAATTTTTTTATAAGGATTTTTTTTACTATTATTATTATTACTATAATAATTATTGCTTTTATTGTTATTTTATATGTCAGAGTCATAATAAAGCAAAATTAACATTTAGTTATACAAAATTTAACAATAACTATACAAATAATAATAATAATAATAATGTATAACCCCTGTGGTTTAGCGCTTCTATTTGACTATAATAATAATAAGAGTAAAAAAGAGAGAGTGGGTTAGAGGCTGTCAACAAATTTTGCTGAGAATAAGAAAAAGTTTTGGAGTGATATTACTAAGCTGAGAAAGTCTTGGGAACTGATGAATTTGAGAAAAAATACATTCAGTATATGGTTAGCCTCGGAGGAGGTTATTTGATGCGAGGAAGTGGATCTGTGCTTCCCTTCATTGTCCCAGACTTGACTGTCTTCCATTCCCTCAAGCAATGGGTAACTCCTAAGGATTTAGTGCTCCCCCTTGAATGTATTAATAATGATAGTTAATAATAAAAATAATAATGATGGTGATAATAATAATTATAATAATAATAATAATAATAATAATAATAATAATAATAATAATAATAATAATAATAATAATAATAATAATAATAATAATAACAATAATAATAACAACAACAAAAACAACAATAATAATAAGAAGAAGAACATAAGAACATAAGAAAGAAGGAACACTGCAGCAGGCCTACTGGCCCATGCGAGGCAGGTCCAAATCTCCAACGGCTTAAGCCAATGCCCCGACCCAGCCAGGTCAGGTTACATTCACTTAAGGAAGGAACACTGCATCTGACCTAGCACAAGCTAGTCAGGACCAACTCACACCCAACCGCACCCACTCATATAATTGTCTAGTTGACCACCTGGTCAGCCGACCACCTGGTCAGGTCACTTCCACTTAAGGAATTAGTACAGCTACTGACCTGGTAATACAAGCTAGTCAGGTCCAAACTCACACCTATCCACACCCACCCATGTATTTATCTAACCTATTTTTAAAACTACACAACGTCTTAGCATCTATGACGGTACTCGGGAGTTTGTTCCACTCATCCACAACTCTATTACCAAACCAATGCTTTCCTATATCCTTCCTGAATCTGAACTTTTCCAACTTGAAACCATTGCTGCGAGTCCTGTCTTGGCTGGATATTTTCAGCACGCTATTTACATCCCCTTTGTTTATTCCTGTTTTCCATTTGTACACCTCAATCATATCCCCCCTAATTCTACGCCTTTCTAGAGAGTGCAGATTCAGGGCCCTCAGTCTATCCTCATAGGGAAGATTTCTGATACATGGGATCAACTTTGTCATCCTCCTTTGTACGTTTTCCAGAGCATTTATATCCATTCTGTAATACGGTGACCAGAACTGTGCAGCATAATCTAGATGAGGCCTAACCAAGGATATATAGAGTTGAAGAACAACCTGAGGACTTCTGTTATAATGCTATGGTTATTATTCCCTCTAAATGAAGATAATACCTACATAATTATTGAGGTAAAAACTGATGGTAAAGATTATTGATGACTGTGTGCTCACCTATTTGTGGTTGCAGGGGTCGAGGCATAGCTCCTGGCCCCGCCTCTTCACTGGTCGCTACTAGGTCCTCTTTCTCCCTGCTCCATGAGCTTTATCAAATCTCTTCTTAAAGCTATTAATCGATCCTGCCTCCACTACATCACTTCCCAGACTATTCCACTTCCTGACAACTCTGTGACTGAAGAAATACGTCTTATCTTATCTTATCTTATTTTGACCAGAACTTTGGTAAGATGGGGAAGGAAGAAGGATGGGTAAGGATGGAAATATGGGAAAGGGGGAGGAGGGTGGAGAGGAGGAAGGGTAAAATAGGTAAGTGGCCCAACCACTTTGGTGCATTATATATATATGTGTATGTTGGCATAAGAGTTCAATTTAATTGAATGTGGCATAACACTTACGCAACAGTGTCACACAGGCATAACACTTACGCAACAGTGTCACACAGGCATAACACTTACCCAACAGTGTCACACAGGTATAACACTTACCCAACAGTGTCACACAGGTATAACACTTACCCAACAGTGTCACACAGGTATAACACTTACCCAACAGTGTCACACAGGTATAACACTTACCCAACAGTGTCACACAGGTATAACACTTACCCAACAGTGTCACACAGGTATAACACTTACCCAACAGTGTCACACAGGTATAACACTTACCCAACAGTGTCACACAGGTATAACACTTACCCAACAGTGTCACACAGGTATAACACTTACCCAACAGTGTCACACAGGCATAACACTTACCCAACAGTGTCACACAGGTATAACACTTACCCAACAGTGTCACACAGGTATAACACTTACCCAACAGTGTCACACAGGCATAACACTTACCCAACAGTGTCACACAGGCATAACACTTACCCAACAGTGTCACACAGGCATAACACTTACCCAACAGTGTCACACAGGCATAACACTTACCCAACAGTGTCACACAGGTATAACACTTACCCAACAGTGTCACACAGGCATAACACTTACCCAACAGTGTCACACAGGCATAACACTTACCCAACAGTGTCACACAGGCATAACACTTACCCAACAGTGTCACACAGGCATAACACTTACCCAACAGTGTCACACAGGTATAAAACTTACGCAACAGTGTCACACAGGCATAACACTTACCCAACAGTGTCACACAGGTATAACACTTACCCAACAGTGTCACACAGGCATAACACTTACCCAACAGTGTCACACAGGTATAAAACTTACGCAACAGTGTCACACAGGCATAACACTTACCCAACAGTGTCACACAGGCATAACACTTACCCAACAGTGTCACACAGGTATAACACTTACCCAACAGTGTCACACAGGCATAACACTTACCCAACAGTGTCACACAGGTATAACACTTACCCAACAGTGTCACACAGGCATAACACTTACCCAACAGTGTCACACAGGTATAACACTTACCCAACAGTGTCACACAGGCATAACACTTACCCAACAGTGTCACACAGGTATAAAACTTACGCAACAGTGTCACACAGGTATAAAACTTACCCAACAGTGTCACACAGGCATAACACTTACCCAACAGTGTCACACAGGTATAACACTTATCCAACAGTGTCACACAGGTATAACACTTACCCAACAGTGTCACACAGGCATAACACTTACCCAACAGTGTCACACAGGCATAACACTTACCCAACAGTGTCACACAGGTATAACACTTACCCAACAGTGTCACACAGGTATAACACTTACCCAACAGTGTCACACAGGTATAACACTTACCCAACAGTGTCACACAGGCATAACACTTACCCAACAGTGTCACACAGGCATAACACTTACCCAACAGTGTCCACGGGCATAACACTTACCCAACAGTGTCACACAGGTATAACACTTACCCAACAGTGTCACACAGGTATAACACTTATCCAACAGTGTCACACAGGCATAACAAAGTTATAACTGAATGACTCTGTATTGGCAAGGGACATACTAATTGCATTTTTTTTTTAAATTGCTGGACTTAAGTTGAAAGGAGGATAGCTAGGCTAGTGATGGTGACTGCTACCTGGAGATACTGGCCGGCTAGGCGAGTGATGGTGACTGCTACCTGGAGATACTGGCCGGCTAGGCGAGTGATGGTGACTGCTACCTGGAGATACTGGCCGGCTAGGAGTGATGGTGACTGCTACCTGGAGATACTGGCCGGCTAGGCGAGTGATGGTGACTGCTACCTGGAGATACTGGCCGGCTAGGCTAGTGATGGTGACTGCTACCTGGAGATACTGTCCGGCTAGGCGAGTGATGGTGACTGCTACCTGGAGATACTGGCCGGCTAGGCGAGTGATGGTGACTGCTACCTGGAGATACTGGCCGGCTAGGCAGTGATGGTGACTGCTACCTGGAGATACTGGCCGGCTAGGCGAGTGATGGTGACTGCTACCTGGAGATACTGGCCGGCTAGGCGAGTGATGGTGACTGCTACCTGGAGATACTGGCCGGCTAGGCAGTGATGGTGACTGCTACCTGGAGATACTGGCCGGCTAGGCGAGTGATGGTGACTGCTACCTGGAGATACTGGCCGGCTAGGCGAGTGATGGTGACTGCTACCTGGAGATACTGGCCGGCTAGGCGAGTGATGGTGACTGCTACCTGGAGATACTGGCCGGCTAGGAGAGTGATGGTGACTGCTACCTGGAGATACTGGCCGGCTAGGCGAGTGATGGTGACTGCTACCTGGAGATACTGGCCGGCTAGGCGAGTGATGGTGACTGCTACCTGGAGATACTGGCCGGCTAGGCGAGTGATGGTGACTGCTACCTGGAGATACTGGCCGGCTAGGCGAGTGATGGTGACTGCTACCTGGAGATACTGGCCGGCTAGGCGAGTGATGGTGACTGCTACCTGGAGATACTGGCCGGCTAGGCGAGTGATGGTGACTGCTACCTGGAGATGCTGGCCGGCTAGGCGAGTGATGGTGACTGCTACCTGGAGATACTGGCCGGCTAGGCGAGTGATGGTGACTGCTACCTGGAGATACTGGCCGGCTAGGAGAGTGATGGTGACTGCTACCTGGAGATGCTGGCCGGCTAGGCGAGTGATGGTGACTGCTACCTGGAGATGCTGGCCGGCTAGGAGAGTGATGGTGACTGCTACCTGGAGATGCTGGCCGGCTAGGCGAGTGATGGTGACTGCTACCTGGAGATACTGGCCGGCTAGGCGAGTGATGGTGACTGCTACCTGGAGATACTGGCCGGCTAGGCGAGTGATGGTGACTGCTACCTGGAGATACTGGCCGGCTAGGCGAGTGATGGTGACTGCTACCTGGAGATGCTGGCCGGCTAGGCGAGTGATGGTGACTGCTATCTGGAGATACTGGCCGGCTAGGCGAGTGATGGTGACTGCTACCTGGAGATGCTGGCCGGCTAGGCGAGTGATGGTGACTGCTACCTGGAGATACTGGCCGGCTAGGGAGTGATGGTGACTGCTACCTGAAGATGCTGGCCGGCTAGGCGAGTGATGGTGACTGCTACCTGGAGATGCTGGCCGGCTAGGCGAGTGATGGTGACTGCTACCTGGAGATACTGGCCGGCTAGGAGAGTGATGGTGACTGCTACCTGGAGATGCTGTCCGGCTGAGGCGAGTGATGGTGACTGCTACCTGGAGATACTGGCCGGCTAGGCGAGTGATGGTGACTGCTACCTGGAGATACTGGCCGGCGAGGAGGTGATGGTGACTGCTACCTGGAGATGCTGGCCGGCTAGGCGAGTGATGGTGACTGCTACCTGGAGATGCTGGCCGGCTAGGAGAGTGATGGTGACTGCTACCTGGAGATGCTGGCCGGCAGGCGAGTGATGGTGACTGCTACCTGGAGATGCTGGCCGGCTAGGCGAGTGATGGTGACTGCTACCTGGAGATACTGGCCGGCTAGGAGAGTGATGGTGACTGCTACTGGAGATACTGGCCGGCTAGGAGAGTGATGGTGACTGCTACCTGGAGATGCTGGCCGGCAGGAGAGTGATGGTGACTGCTACCTGGAGATACTGGCCGGCTAGGAGAGTGATGGTGACTGCTACCTGGAGATGCTGGCCGGCTAGGGAGGTGATGGTGACTGCTACCTGGAGATACTGGCCGGCTAGGAGAGTGATGGTGACTGCTACCTGGAGATACTGGCCGGCAGGGAGTGATGGTGACTGCTACCTGGAGATACTGGCCGGCTAGGAGAGTGATGGTGACTGCTACCTGGAGATACTGGCCGGCTAGGCGAGTGATGGTGACTGCTACCTGGAGATACTGGCCGGCTAGGCGAGTGATGGTGACTGCTACCTGGAGATGCTGGCCGGCTAGGCGAGTGATGGTGACTGCTACCTGGAGATACTGGCCGGCAGGGAGTGATGGTGACTGCTACCTGGAGATACTGGCCGGCTAGGCGAGTGATGGTGACTGCTACCTGGAGATACTGGCCGGCTAGGCGAGTGATGGTGACTGCTACCTGGAGATACTGGCCGGCTGAGCTTTTGCAGAGGTGGTGTCCAACACTGATAATGACTGGTAAGTAAAAACAGAAATCACCATAATTGGGGTAGAGGTATTATCAGTGGACAATAAAAAGGTTGTGGTGTTACCCAGTCATCTGGATCTTCGGGAAGGTCACTCAGGATCTTGGGTCTCTGGAAATCACTCTCTGTTGGAGGGTCATTCGCTGGGTTCTGTGAGGAGCTGCATTAATAATGTAGTCGGTGGTATTTGCAAAATAGGGAGGATGTTCTCTGTCTGGGAGATGCAAGTCTTGCATGGAATATAGTTGTCTCTTCTTCAGTTGATCAAGTCGAACATTCATCGCAACTATGTCTTGTTGAACGTGTAGATCAACCATTCGAATTCTATCTCTCCTCCTGGTGCCTGTGATGAAACGGAGTGCCCTATTCTGAACTCGTTGTAATTGAAGCATATTGGTTTTGGTTGTTAATGACAAAGGCACACATGCATACTCAAGCAAGGGTCTTATCATCATCTTATACAGGTGTTTTTTGACGTGAGATGGAGCTGAATTAAACCTGAAATGAGTGGAAAGTCGAGCTTTGGCTACATTTATCTTTTTGGTGACATTAGAAGTGGAGTGAAGTAATCTGTCTATCCCATAACCCAGTATCTTGTTAGGGTTTCGGATGGTTATAGGTTTATCTCTGATGGAGATACCCCCTCTGACTTCAATGGTTGAGGAAAAACAACCGATTGTGCTGATAAGGACTTTGTCTGTGTTGGTAGTGATATACCATTTCTTCTCCCAGTTCGCTGTTCTACGCAGTTCAGTATTCATTTTTTCAATAACCTTCTCATACTTATATTTACCTGTGACAGGGGTGGACGAAACTACATGGATTACATCATCAGCAAATTGGGTAATAATTGTATCATTATACTCAAGTTGAGGGAAATCGTTGACGTATATGTTGAATAATATCGGGCAAAGACACGAGCCCTGTGGTACTCCCGCTGTCGGTGTGAACGGCCCTGCTGTCATACCATTAAAGGTAGGGATGATTTTTCTGTTGGAAAGGAAATTGTATATAAACCAGAGAAAGGTCCAGTTGTGGTCAGGAAGGTCAATCAATTTAAAAATGAGTCCATCATACCATAAGCTGTCAAAGGCTTTGTGGACATCTCTGGTGGCAATGATGGCAAGATTGCCATGTTTCCGTAAGCTGGCAACAGCATCGTAAACGATATTTATGGCATGTTGGGTCCCTC
>WNWK01028073.1:0-25722 GCA_009830355.1 Cherax destructor | reverse complement strand
TATCCACCCTGTAATTTTCCTGGATGTCATGACATTTGTTGTGTTTTTGAAAAAGGTCTCTCCCATGGTTACTTTCAGATCTTTCATACTTCCCATTGCTCTGTTTGGTGATCCTCTTCCATTTCTTATACATTGTCTTTCAAGTTCTTCCTCTTGCACCAAAGCAAGAACTTGTCACCATTAAACATCACTTTTTTTTCCCACTGCCTCGGGAAGACTTTCACATATCCTTTTCAATTTTTTCCTTTCTTCTACGAGGTATTTTCGTTATATTGGTCATTCACAAATTGATACAAAACTATGGTCGGTGTTGTGCCCACTGTGAGAATAGAAACAGTAAAGGCATTAGGATTATGCCTTAAGGGTCTAAGTTTTTTACTTATACTGGTTTTGCTCTTTTTAATTATACTACTTTTTGTGTTTCATCTGTCAAAAAGTTGAATATCAATTTGCCTGCTTTCCCCATTATCCCTTTTTAATTGACTTAAAGACTCAGAAAGATTGACACCAGTCAGTCCATCTATCATCATTCTATCATGCGGGAAAGGCCACATGTCTATGGTGCATCCAACAAAATAAGCAGACTTTTGGGATGTCTACCGCCCGCCTCCGGCTGGGTTACAAGTATCTTTGGCGGTTAAATCACCACCACCAGATGTAACCAAACAAAATGTAAACTTTGCCAGATGGATTATTGTCACACCCTGCGTCATTATGTACTGGAATGCGATAAAATTATGAATTCAAGATATGTCAAAGTATTTTACCCACAGTGATTACAGACCATTCTGGAAAAATCCCCTAACTTGCTCCCTGAAAAAAAGCATTCCACGTACGTACGTGTGTAAGTACGTGTGTGTGTGTGGACTACCTAGTTGTGGTTGCGGGGACGAGTCATAGCTCCTGGCCCCCTCTCACTGGCCGCTACTTGGTCCTCTCCTCGCCATGAGCTTTATCATACCTCCTTTCTTAAAGCATGTATGGAACCTGCCTCCACTACATCGCTTCCCAAACTATTCCACTTCCCGACCACTCTGTGACTGAAGAAATATTTCCCTAACATCTCTGTGATTCATCTGAGTCTTCAACTTCCAACTGTGTCCCCTTGTTGTTGTGTCCCATCTCTGGAACATTCTGTCTCTGTCCACTTTGTCAATTCCTCTCAGTATCTTATATGTTGTTATCATGTCCCCCCTATCTCTCCTGTCCTCCAGTGTCGTCAGGTCGATTTCTCTTAACCTCTCCTCGTAGGACATACCCCTTAGCTCCGGGACTAGTCTTGTTGCAAACCTTTGCACTTTCTCTAGATTCTTCACGTGCTTGGCAAGGTGTGGGTTCCAAACTGGTGCTGCATACTCCAGTATGGGCCTAACGTACACAGTGTACAGGGTCCTGAACGATTCTTTATTAAGATGTAGGAATGCTGTTCTTAGGTTTGTTAGGCGCCCATATGCTGCAGCAGTTATTTGGTTGATGTTCGCCTCAGGAGATGTGCCTGGTGTTATACTCACCCCAAGATCTTTTTCCTTGATTGAGGTTTGTAGTCTCTGGCCCCCTAGGCTGTACTCCGTCTGCGGTCTTCTTTGCCCTTCCCCAATCTTCATGACTTTGCACTTGGTGGGGTTGAACTCCAGGTGCCAATTGCTGGACCAGGCTTGCAGCCTGTCCAGATCCCTTTGTAGTTCTGCCTGGTCCTCGTCCGATTGAATTCACATCAACTGCAAACAGGGACACTTCGGAGTCTATTCCTTCCGTCATGTCATTCACAAATACCACAAACAGCACCGGTCCTTGGACTGACCCCTGTGGAACCCCACTCGTCACCGGCGCCCACTCTGACACCTCGCCACGTACCATGACTCGCTGCTGTCTTCCTGACAGGTATTCCCTGATCCATTGTAGTGCCTTCCCTGTTACCCCTGCCTGGTCCTCCAACTTGTACACTAATCTCTTGTGTGGAACTGTGTCAAACGCCTTCTTACAATACAAGAATATGCAATCTACCCACCCCTCTCTCTCTTGTCTTATTGCTGTCACCCTGTCGTAGAACTCCAGTAGGTTTGTGACACAGGATTTCCTATCCCTGAAACCGTGTTGGCCATCGTTGATCAGCTCATTCCTTTCTAGGTGCTCCACCACTCTTCTGATAATCTTCTCCATGACCTTGCATACTATACATGTCAGTGACACTGGTCTGTAGTTTAGTGCTACGTTCCTGTCTCCTTTTTTTAAAAATTGGAACTACATTTACTGTCTTCCATACCTCAGGTAGTTGCCCTGTTTCGATAGATGTGTTGAAGATTGTTGTTAGGGGTACACATAGCTCCTCTGCTCCCTCTCTCAGGACCCATGGAGAGATGTTATCCGGCCCCATCGCCTTTGAGGTATCTAGCTCGCTTAGTAGCCTCTTCACTTCCTCCTCAGTTGTCTGTATTGTGTCCAGCACCTGATGGTGTACCCTACCTCTCCGCCTTTCTGGAGGCCCTTGTATCTCCTCTGTGAACACCTCTTTGAATCTCATGTTGAGCTCCTCACACACTTCGCGGTCATTTCTTGTGACTTCCCCTCCTTCCTTCCTCAGCCTGATCACCTGGTCCTTGACTGTTGTTCTCCTCCTGATGTGGCTGTACAGCAGCTTTGGGTCAGATTTGGCTTTCGCTGCTATGTCATTCTCGTACTGTCTTTGGGCCTCCCTTCTGATCTATGCATATTCATTTCTGGCTCTACGACTGCTCTCCTTATTCTCCTGGGTTCTTTGCCTTCTGTACCTCTTCCATTCCCTTGCACACTTGGTTTTGGCTTCCCTGCACCTTTGAGTGAACCATGGGCTCATCCTGGCTTTTTTGCTTCTCCTGTTACCCTTGGGTATAAACCTCTCCTCAGCTTCCTTGCAAATTGTTGTCATATATTCCATCATCTCGTCTACTGACTTCCCTGCCATCTCTGTCCCACTGAACTCTGTGCAGGAAGTTCCTCATGCCCACGTAGTCACCTTTCTTGTAGTTTGGCTTCATTCGTGCAGCCCTTCCTGCTTCCCCCTCCACTTGTAACTCTACTATGTATTCGAAGCTTAGAACCATATGATCACTGGCCCCAAGGGGGCTTTCATGTGTGATGTCCTCAATATCTGCACTACTCAGGTCCAGTCTCGCTGATTCGTCCTCTCGTCTTTCTCTGGTAGTGTCCCTTACGTGTTGGTACATGAGATTTTCCAGTACCACCTCCAGCATCTTAGCCCTCCACGTTTCTTGGCCCCAATGTGGCTCTAAGTTCTCCCAATTGATTTCCTTATGGTTGAAGTCACCCATGATCAGTAGCTTCGCCCTGCTCGCATGAGCCCTTCTGGCCGCTTCTGCCAGTGTGTCAATCATCGCTCTGTTACTCTCATCATACTCTTGCCTTGGCCTCCTGCTGTTCTGTGGTGGGTTATACATCACTGCAATTATCACCTTGGGACCTCAAGACTGTAGCATTCCTACTATGTAATCCCCAGCTTCTCCTCTGTCTCCTCTCTCCATCTCGTCAAAATCCCATCGGTTTTTGATCAGCAGTGCCACTCCTCCACCCCCTCTGTCTTTCCTCAGAATCTGGTATCCCATTGGAAAGATGGCATCTGTTATCATACCTGTGAGCTTGGTTTCTGTGAGAGCTATTATGTCTGGTGATGCCTCTTTGACTCTTTCGTGATACTCCTCCCACTTATTTGTTATTCCATCAGCATTGGTGTACCATACCTTCAGTTTCCTCTCTAACACTGTGTTTTGGGAGGTCTGTGAGGGTGGGGGACCTGGCGGTGTACTGTGGGATTCTATAGTGGAGTGTTGGGTGGGGGCTGTGAGTGTGGGTTGTAGTTTGTGTTGGGATAGTGTGCTTGGTTGTTGGGGATGGTTCTGTGTGTGCTTGTTCTTGTTGTTCCACCCTGCTCTGGTTGTCCTCTACTGATTCTGTCCTTGTCTCTCCTCCTCGCTCCTTTTGCCTTTGTGCCCTCTCCCTCAGCTGCTGTCGTTCTGTTTTTGTTCTGTCCTGGTCTAGAACACCCTCCTGTAATCTTCCATTTCCTTCAATTGTGGTTTCTCTTGGAGGATTCTGTCCCTCTCTGTTTCTGTCCTGAGAATCAGCTTGAGTGGTCATTTTCTCCCCTTCGAGTACCCCCCTATTCTCTGAAAATTTACAATCTCGGACATGTCTTCTTCGCCTATTTCTTTGAGTATGCTCTCAATCTCCTTTCTTTCTGCCTGCCGTCTTTCAGCGTGTGTCCTTTCCTCTCCTTCAGCCCATGAATAAACACTGCCTTTGCCCTCTCTCCTCCCATTGCCTTTCCCACTACAGCTCAGGTTCCTGTTTCTCCCTTTTTTTTCCTGTCACTCTTGTTGGCATGATCGTTTCCCTGCATTTGCCCTATTCCCCTCTCCACCTGCTCTCAGCTGCTCACCCCCTTCGCTCCTTGGCCCTGCTTGGTAGGCAGATGCGGCTGTAGCGTAAGCTATATCTCCTTCCTTCCCGATGGACACCCTTGATGCTGTGTCTTTACTGGTCAATACCCCTGTAACCTGCTTCAGCCTGTTTACCTCATTTTCTAGGCCTCTTATCCTGGCCTCACCGTGAAAGCGCGGGGCAGGCGGACAGGTCTGGTACGGTTCGCTTTACGAGTAAATGTTCGCTACGTGAGAAAAATATTTTGCGAAAAAAGCGTTCGTTACGTGATTTGTTCGCTATATTGAGCATTCGTTAGGCGGGGTTCCACTCTAAATTACTTTTTTTCAACCATAGGATCAAATCTTGCCAGTAAAATTCCAGGTACCAATGCCCGAGCAAGCGATTACTTTGATGGGAATTTCCCTTCCTCCTACTATCTTGCACCAACCTAGCCCATAGAAGTCACTACAATTATTGAGTCACTTCAAAACAAATCAGGAAATCTGGCTCAAGTTCCTCCATTATTGTATAAACGAGCCACTCATGTTCTCTCACCTGCTATTTCATTACTCTTTAACAAATCACTAGAAACCAGGACTTTTCCAGTACTACTCAAGATAGCCAAGGTCACACCAATACACAAAGGTGGTGACCCCACAGATGTGAACAACTACAGACCAATTTCAAACTTACTATTGCTATCCAAAATCTTTGAGAAACTTATACACAAGAGATTATATTCCTTTATAACAGCACAAAGCATCCTCAACCCCTGCCAATTTGGCTTCAGAAAAAAATAAAAGCACAAACGACGCAATTGTAAAAATACTAGACCTGCTTTACACTGCACTTGAAAAAAATGAATTTCCTCTAGGACTCTTTATCGACTTAAGGAAAGCATTTGATACAGTAGACCACAGCATCCTACTCCACAAACTTGAGCATTACGACATAAGAGGCCACGCACTTACATATTTCAAATCTTACCTAACTAATAGGCAGCAATACGTCTCTATTAAGGACACAACCTCATCAATAAGACCACTAGATACTGGAGTACCACAGGGAAGTGTCCTTGGTCCCCTGCTCTTCCTCTTACACATCAATGATCTACCTACTGTTTCACAATACCTTAAGCCTATTCTTTTTGCTGACAATACGACATATGTCATCTCGCACCCTAATCTTGCCTCACTTAACACTATTGTTAACGAAGAACTAGTTAAAATATCGACCTGGATGACTGTTAATAAACTTACACTTAATACTGAAAAAACCTTCTACATCCTGTTTGGGAACAGAACAAGTGCTGCCCAGCTGAACACAACGATTGACAACACTCCTATTTCTAGACATAATGAGGGCAAATTCCTGGGCCTGCACCTTGACAGCAACCTGAAATTCAACACCAATATCCAACAAATAACAAGGAAAGTATCCAAAACAGTTGGGATCCTGTCTAAGATACGTTACTACGTACAGCAATCAGCCTTATTAACACTATATAGGGGAGCAATGTGGCAAATGTTGCAAGTGTATGGAATAGGTAGTAAGTTACTGAAGGCTGTAAAGAGTTTTTATGAGGATAGTGAGGCTCAGGTTAGGGTGTGTAGGAGAGAGGGAGATTACTTCCCGGTAAAAGTAATGTCACCATGGTTGTTTAATATATTTATAGATGGGGTTGTAAAAGAAGTAAATGCTAGGGTGTTGGGGAGAGGGGTGGGATTAAATTATGGGGAATTAAATGCAAAATGGGAGTTGACACAGTTACTTTTTGCTGATGATACTGTGCTTATGGGAGATTCTAAAGAAAAGTTGCAAAGGTTAGTGGACGAGTTTAGGAGTGTGTGTAAAGGTAGAAAGTTGAAAGTGAACATAGATAAGAGTAAGGTGATGAGGGTATCAAACGATTTAAATAAAGAAAAATTGGATATCACATTGGAGAGAGGGATTATGGAAGAAGTAAATGTTTTCAGATATTTGGGAGTTGACGTGTCAGCGGATGGGTTTATGAAGGATGAGGTTAACCATAGAATTGATGAAGGAAAAAAAGGTAAGTGGTGCGTTGAGGTATCTATGGAGACAAAAAACGTTATCCATGGAGGCAAAGAAGGGAATGTACGAAAGTATAGTGGTACCAACACTCTTATATGGGTGTGAAGCATGGGTTGCAAATGCTGCAGCGAAGAGGAGGCTGGAGGCAGTGGAGATGTCCTGTCTAAGGGCAATGTGTGGTGTAAATATTATGCAGAAAATTCGGAATGTGGAAATTAGGAGAAGGTGTGGAGTTACTAAAAGTATTTGTCAGAGGGCTGAAGAGGGGTTGTTGAGGTGGTTTGGTCATTTAGAGAGAATGGATCAAAGTAGAATGACTTGGAGAGCATATAAATCTGTAGGGGAAGGAAGGTGGGGTAGGGGTCATCCTAGAAAAGGTTGGAGGGAGGGGGTAAAAGAGGTTTTGTGGGCGAGGGGCTTGGATTTCCAGTAAGCATGTGTGAGCGTGTTAGATAAGAGTGAATGGAGACGAATGGTTTTTGGGCCATGACAATCTGTTGGAGTGTGAGCAGGGTAACATTTTGTAAAGGGATTCAGGGAAACCAGTTAATTAATTTAGTTGGACTTGAGTCCTGGAAATGGGAAGTACAATGCCTGCACTTTAAAGGAGGGGTCTGGGATAGTGACAGCTGGGAGGGACTATTCTCAGCTGTCGTATCTGAGCGCCTCTGCAAAGACAGTGATTATGTATGAGTGTGGTGAAAGTGTTGAATGATGATGAAATTATTTTCTTTTTGGGGATTTTCTTTCTTTTTGGGTCACCCTGCCTCGGTGGGAGACGGCCGACTTGTTGGGAAAAAAAAAAAATTATTCACTCATCTATCCCTACCTCACCTATGCTATTTGTGCATGGGGATCAACAGCAGCAACTCCTAAAGCCAATAATATCCCAATAGAAAGCCGCAGTAAGAATTATCACGCAATCCAATGCAAGACAGAGCACACCCACACTTTTCAAAGACCTAAATCTACTCATCGTACAGAACATTCACACCTACTATTGTGCAATCTACATTTACTGAACCAAAAACTCTAATTTTAACCCGGAAATAAAACACTTGTTAATTGCAACATGACCCATAGACACGACACCAGACACAAAAATCTTTATGACATTCCCTGTGTCCGGCTAAACCAATACAAAAATTTGATGTACAGTGGACCCCTGGTGTTCTTAGTCATCGGAGTTCGTAATATTCGGAGTTAGTAACTTTTTTCGTAAAAATATTGGTTCGGAGATCGTAATTCGTCCCAGATGCGTACCCGTGGCCCGACACTCCATTCAGAGTCAGTGTGCCATTGTTTACCAGCGAGTGACGGTCACCCACGCATTCATACGATACATTTCGTCATTATTTCATTGTTTTTAGTGCTTGCAACTGCTAAATAATCCACCATGGGCCCAAAGAAAGCTCTAAGTGCCAGCCCTGTGGTAAAGAAGGTCAGAAACACGGTAGAACTGAAAAAAGAGATCATTGCAAAATTTGAAAGTGGAGTACGTGTAGCCGAGCTGGCCAGGCTGTATGGCAAAGCCTATACAACCATCGCTTTCATCGTGGCCAAGGGAAATGAAATCAAGGAAGCTGTTGTTGTGAAAGGTGCAAGTATGGTCACAAAACAGAGATCACAAATACTGGAAGATGTGGAGACTTTGTTGTTGGTGTGGATCACCAAGAAACAATTAGCAGGAGATAGTGTTACGCAGGTGATAATATCTGAAAAAGCAAGGCAATTGCATGGTGATCTCATCAAGAAAATGCCTGCAACGAGTGCTGAAGTGAGCGAATTTAAAGCCAGCAAAGGCTGGTTTGACAGATTTAAGAAGCATAGTGGCATACACAGTATGATAAGGCATGGTGAGGCAGCCAGTTCTGACAAATGTGCGGCTGAAAAGTATGTGCAGGAATTTAAAGACTATGTAGAGGCTGAAGGATTCGTCCCCCAACAAGTGTTCAATTGTGACGAAACAGGCCTGTTTTGGAAGAAAATGTCAAACAGGACCTACATTACACAGGAGGAAAAGGCACTGCCAGGACACAAGCCTATGAAAGACAGGCTAACTCTTATGTTGTGTAGTAATGCTAGTGGGGATTTCAAAGTGAACCCTTTACTGGTGTATCACTCTGAAAATCCCAGAGTGTTCAAGAAAAACAGTGTTGCCAAGGCTAATTTGTGTGTGATGTGGAAGGCTAACACTAAGGCATGGGTCACGAGGGAAATTTTCCTTGATTGGTTCAATGAAGTGTTTGGCCCCAGTGTGAAGAAATACCTCCTGGAAAATAAATTGAACCTCAAGTGCCTCCTGGTAATGGACAATACTCCTGCTCATCCTCGAGATTTGGAAGAGCAAATTGTGGAGGAGTTTCAGTTCAACACAGTGAAGTTCTTGCCCCCTAATACCACTCCTCTCCTACAGCCCATGAACCAACAGGTCTTTCAATCTTCAAAAAACTGTACACCTAAGCAATGTTTCAAAGATGCTTTGACATAACCTCGGACAATGAATTGACCCTAAAAGAGTTTTGGAAAGATCACTTAAATATCCTCCATTGCATAAACCATATAGGAAAGGCTTGGGAGGAAGTGACCTCCAGGACTTTGAACTCTGCTTGGAAAAAACTGTGGCCAGACTGTGTCCCAGAGAGGGATTTTGAAGGGTTTGGGGCTGACCCTCAGGACCCTGAGCCTGTTGTGGAAAAAGTTGTGGCACTGGGGAAGTCCATGGGGTTGGAGGTTAGTAGCGAGGATGTGGAAGAGTTAGTGGAGGACCACAATGAAGAGCTAACCACTGCAGATCTGCAAGAGCTTCTTCTGCAACAGCAACAGACCACAGCATGGGAAATTGCTTCAGAGGAGGAGGAAGAGAGGTGCCTTCTTCAAAGATTAAGGAGATTTGTGCCAAGTGGACTGATGTTCAAAGATTTATGGATGATTTTCACCCTGACAAAGTTGTTGCAGGCCGTGTTGGCAACATGTACAATGACAATGTGGTGTCCCATTTCAGGCAAGTTTTAAAGAAATGCCAGATACAGAGCTCTCTGGACAGTTATTTTGTGAGACAGGGGTCTAGTGACTCTCAAGCTGGTCCTAGTGGCATTAAAAAACAAAGAAGGGAAGTAACCCCAGCAAAGGACTTGGTACCTGAGGTCTTTATAGAAGGGGATTCCCCTTCCAAACAATAAAAAAAACTTCTATCCTCTTCCCTCCTCCCTTCTTCCACACATCAACAACTTTTCAATAAATGTTAGTGTCATGGTTTTCTTTTTTATTCTTCATGTCTCATTGTTTTCTGTGTAATTAAGTGTATATTTGATGTAAAAAATATTTTATTTTAATACTTTTGGGTGTCTGGAACGGATTAATTGAATTTCCATTATTTCTTAAGGGGAAAATAGATTCGGAGTTAGTAATATTCGGTGTTAGTAACTCCCTCTTGAACGGATTAATTACGAACTCCGGGGGTCCACTGTACATAAAAGGGCCTAGAATCTGGAACTCCCTGCCTGTAAACTCTAGAACCGCAGACTCAACCACCATTTTCAAAACTACCGTTAAAAAAAATCTCGTCTCCCTAACACACCCCATCATCAGCTAACCAAATGAAAACCACCCAATTCTCTCTTTTGTATCATGAACACACTCAAAACAATATAGACTTACTCTCGTTATCTGTAACTCCCCCATAATTTACACCTACACCCACCCAAATGACTGTAAACATAAAATTCCTAATACAGTGGTCCCTCGGTTTTCGTGTATCTCTGTTTTCGTGTATTTCAGTTTTCGTGTACTTTTTTCGTGGAAAATTGCCCTCTGTTTTCGTGTGTTCCCTCCGTTTTCGTGCTCGGTCCGGAACCTGTCCACCAGTGCCGCGCACATACAAAGGCCGTAGGCCACCACCCACGCACCTCCCACGCACATTGCCACGCAGTCTAGCATTGTTTACGCTTGAGTGAACATCACCCCAGGAGTTTATACAAAATATTTATTAACAATTCATTGTTTTTGGGCCTTGATTATTGTGTGTGACTACTAAATAAGCTACCATGGGCCCAAAGAAAGCTCCTAGTGCCACTTCTTTGGTAAAGAAAGTGAGGAACACCGTAGAACTGAAGAAAGAAATAATAGAAAAATATGATAGTGGTGTATGTATTGCCGAGCTCGCCAGGATATACAAGAAAGCCCCAACAACCATTGGTTCCATTGTGTATAAGAGAAAAGCAATCACTGAAGCTAATGTTGCGAAAGGGGTGAATACAATAACCAAACAGAGATCACAAACAATAGAAAATATGGAGAAATTGTTGTTGCTGTGGATAAACCAAAAACTGCTAGTGGGTGATAGTATTGTGCAATCCATCATACGTGAAAAAGCAAGGCAGTTGCATGCCGATCTTGTCAAGAAAATGCCTGGAACCAGTGATGTTGATGTTGATGAATTTAAGGCCAGCAAAGGCTGGTTCGAAAATTTAAGAGGCGAACTGGCATACACAGTGTTGTAAGGCATGGTGAGGGTGCCAGTTCAGATAAAGATGGGGCTGAAAAATTTGTGCGCGACTTTAAAAATATGTAGAGGCTGAAAATTTCAAACCCCAACAAGTGTTTAATTGTGACGAAACAGGCCTCTTTTGGAAGAAAATGCCAAGGAGGACCTACATCACGCAGGAGGAAAAGGCAATGCGAGGACACAAGCCTATGAAAGACAGGCTAGCTCTAATGTGTGGTAACGCTAGTGAGGATTTCAAAGTGAAGCCTTTACTCGTGTATCACTCTGAAAATCCCAGAGTGTTCAGGGACTACAGTGTTGACAAGAGTAAATTGTGTGTGTTTTGGAAGTCTAATGCTAAGGCATGGGTCACATAGGGAAATTTTCCTGGAATGGTTTAATCAAGTGTTTGGCCCCAGTGTGAAGAAATATTTATTGGAGAATAAATTGCCACTTAAGTGCCTCCTGGTAATGGACAATGCTCCTGGTCATCCTCAAGACTTGGACGACCAAATGTCTAAGGATTTCAGATTTGTAAAAGTGAAGTTCTTGCCTCCTAACACCACTCCTCTCCTCCAGCCCATGGACCAGCAGGTCATTTCAAACTTCAAAAACTGTACACCAAAGCAATGTTTCAAAGGTGTTTTGATGTGACCAATGACACTAAATTGACCCTAAAAGAGTTCTGGAAGGGTCACTTCCAGATAAAGCTTGGCAGGGAGTGACCTCCAGGACGATGAACTCTGCTTGGAGAAAGTTGTGGCCAGATTGTGTCCCAGATAGGGATTTTGAAGGGTTTGAAGCTAACCCTGAGGAGCCTATGGAAGTTGTGGAAAATATTGTGGAATTGGGGACTTCCATGGGGTTGGATGTGAATGGAGAGGATGTGGAAGAGTTGTTGGAGGACCACAATGAAGATCTAACCACTGAAGAGCTGCAAGAGCTTGAGCTGCAACAACAACAAAACAGATCTGAGGAAATTGCTTCAGTGGAGGAAGAGAGATGTAAGGTGCCTTCTTCAGAGATTAAGGAGATTTGTGCAATGTGGAGTAGGGTGCAATCATTTGTGGAGGAACATTACCCCGACAAAGATGTTGGAATCCGTCTCATCAACATGTTCAATGACAATCTGTTTTCCCATTTTAGGGACATTTTAAAGAGACGCCAGACACAGAGCTCTCTGGAGAGATATTTAGTGCCACAGGTGTGCAGTGACTCTCAAGCTGGTCCTAGTGGGATTAAAAGACAAAGAAGGGAAGTGACCCCAGATGAGGACTTGGTACCTAGAGTCCTTATGGAGGGGGATTCCCCTTCCAAAAATTAGGGACTCTACCCTCTCCCCTCCTATCTCTCTTCCATCCAGCAACATCAGTCTTCAGTAAGGGCAAGTGCCACATTCATTTCATTCATTTGTGCATGTAAATCTATCTTTAAGGCCCCCCCAAATTTTTTTTTCCAAACTTCTGGGTTTCTGGAACGGATTAATTGAATTTCCATTATTTCTTATGGGGAAAATGGTTTCAGTTTTCGTGTGTTTCAGTTTTAGTGCCTCCCTCTGGAACGGATTAAACATGAAAACCGAGGGACCACTGTACAGTGGGAACCTCCACTAACGAGCGCATCCATGTGCGAGTTTTTCCAGATATGAGCAGTCGATCGGTCGATTTTTTGCTTCCATAGGTGAGCGAAATTTCCAGATGTGAGTGGGCCTCAAGGGAGGTTTCTTGATGCTGGTGAGGGGCTCTTGCTCTTGATCTAGGGAATTGGATCTCATTTATTTGTTGGACTATCTTACTGGAACTTGGGCAATGTATGATGGAAAGATGTTTCTTAACGTACACCAAAATTGAAAGAAATCTGACTGTAAATAATGGAGTTCACTTCTCAGCCTCAGCCGGCCCTTAGCGGTATATTTCTGTATTGTTTTTATGGTTGTATTCTCGTTTTCTTGGTCTCAATTGATAGAATGGAAGATATATTACAGAAATAGATAAGATTTTGATTGCTTTCACAACGAAAAGTGTACTTTGAAATTGAGCTCAAAGTAGCTGAAATGTCTGATTTTTGCCGATGTTCAAGAGTAAACAAATGACGTCACTGTCCAATACCTGTCCGAGTGGCCATTCCAATATGCACTCACGAATGGGTTGACATTATTTGTACAATTATTACAATAATGCAGTAGTCTGCATAACAGTAAATCTTCTATTTTTTGTGTGAATAAAAATTCCAAATGGTAAGCAAGAGTATTATTATAAGAATATTTACGTACTAATAATAATAATAATAATAATAATAATAATGATAGAAATAATATAATAATTATATATGTAATAATATATGTACAGTGGTCCCTCGGTTTTCGTGCATCTCCAAACTCGAACATTTATGTAAGTGTATTTTCGTAAGTGCTGTTGCAAGTGTATTTTTGGGGGTCTGAAATAGACTAACCTACGTGACATTATTTCTTAAGGAAGTAAATTCGTTCGGTAATGGCACTTGAGCAGCATTCTGGAATGAATTTTCGGCAAAAACCGAGGACCACTGTAATATAAATTATTATAAGAATACGTACGTACTAATAAATAATACGTAATTATAATATTAATAATAATACTATAAGTGAGTTTCTTTTGATGTTTCAAAACATCACCGCTCAGGGAGGCGGAGGCAGCGGCCTCCACCTAACACTAATCACATACGTAATATTTCATTCAGTCTAGTGTATATACCATGTTTCTATGTTATTAATATTGTTTATTGTGTCATATTAGATGAATTGTGATAGATAAATAAGCTGTAGAGTTGATATTAGGGAAATTATTTAAGTATTTTGTGGTGCCTGGAATTCCACTGGAACGGATTAATTCCAATGAGGAAAATTGACTCTGCAAACGAGCAAATCCAGTTGCGAGCAAGGTCTTGGAATGGATTAAACTCGTTAGTGGTGGTTCCACTGTATAGCTATTGCCTATTAATCTTTAGTCCTATTAAATCTTAAGTTAATCTTAAATTTGTCTAAGATACTCTTCCAATATGGCTTTAATAGAAACACTGTATCAAGCCGAGACAAATCGAATCTCATTACTAAATCCACCATTTGTATGTACCTAACTGGGAGTGTATCTAATTACACAGTACCTAATAATATGTTCAAATATAGTACTCAAACATAACCTGTATTAAAATAGTGTAAGAATTAGTATTAGTCTGCCCAAAGTGCCTAGGCACGATAGTGGCCACTTTTGTAATTAAAATCTTATAACACGTAAAACACACACTGTAAGCTTTACAAGGAAATAAATATTTGTATTTGTATTTAACACCCTGTATTTGTATTTGTCACCTTGCCTCGGTGGGAGACGGCCAACTTGTTGAAAAAAAAAAAATGTATTTACCACTCAGTTTCCGTACTTTTTTCCAAACTGCACTCATAGAGGAAGCCGAAGTGATGGTAGAAACACAATCCCACCAGCAAGTGCGTTTAGCATCACAGATGACACGGCGGGCGACTGCTCTCTTCTGCTTAAAATCAAGGAGTCTCTCTGTGGTTCTGTTGTACCGGTACCTGCCCCATGCAGCATATTTCAAACGGATTGCCTGAGCACAAGCAGGAGACCACCAAGGCATGCACCTCTGAGAATGCCTGCCTGAGGTTTGGGGTACAGAATGTGAAGCTGCAGTTAAAACTGAGGTTGAGAAGAGGTGTAAAAGTTCATCAATGGAGGACGAAGAAGGATCCTCACTAAAAGAAGTTTGACATGAGGAGGAAGGTACTATACGAGGAGGAGGATGACCCTCTACACTTGTAACAGAGCCAGTTAGAGGTGAAGAACCATTAACAGAGACTGGAAAAGAAAAATGTGCAGGTAGAAGAAGGGAAGGAGGGGTTAAAAGAGATTTTAACAATGGGGATTTCTTGGACTTCGAAGAAGTAGAGGGGTGATGGGGAGTTGTTGTACAAGGTCTTGTAGACACAGAAACCAGTGAGTGAGAAGAGGGAGAGGTGAGAACAGAATGAGGAGTTGAGGTAGGGACCTCTGAGTGCAGGACAGCAAAAGAATTAGAGACAGGGATGACTGTGGAAGGGGTGACCACAGAGGAGGCTGCGGAAGTTGGGACCCCAGAGGTGGGGGGTCATTTAGTAACACGAAAATGAGAAATACGGGGAAGTCTCCTCTGGAGGCGTAGATGAGAGACTGCCATAGCATAAGGAAAGCCTTCTGCCTCTTTGAGACAATGGATTTCTCGCTCATTTAAGTAAACTTGGCAATGGCGAGAGTAAGATGGGTAAGCCTCACGACAATTAAGGCAAGGAGGTAGACTACAAGATGTACTGGTATGGTCATTGGCACCACAGACTGGGCATTCAGCCATGGACCTAAAATATTTTGTTGGATGACCAAAATGCCAGCAATTTCTACACTGTTGCGGGGTAGGGATCACCTTTCAAACTTGTAAATGGTGTCCCACAATATAAACCGAGGGCGGAAGCTCACGGCAGTCAAAATTTTAGTGAGCTACATTGCAAGGGCATCGTCTCCACCTGTGGGCAGGGAGGACATAAGTGTCTACTTTGAGGATTGGGAGGTCTTGGAGCTCAAGCTGTTCCAGAATGTCATCACCACATGTCTGGAAATTCTGTTGGACAATGGTATGAGGTAGAATGACAGTATCACTACAAGAATTGAGAGAATGTTTTTCAATAGTTACAGGAATAGCATCTATGGTTGTAAGGAGAGAAAGATCGTGAGCTTGGCTAGCATTCTGTACCATGACAATGTGTGCACCGCTCTTGAGAGCATGAAAGGATATATCACGACCAACATGGTATAGAAGCGCCTTGCTAATACTATGATCGGAAAGATAATCAGGAGAAGTCGGTCGCAGAGTAAAAAACTTAGTCCATTGTATATTTTGAAACAGCTTGTAAGGGGAGGGAGTGTCGTGCCGGTCTTTTCTGGGCAGAAAGAGAAGGAAGCAAAGAAGTATCATCAGGTAATGGTCTTGGGTGTTTAGGTGTGGGACCAAAGTTGGTCCGACGTGGGACAGGGAGGAGATCTGAAAATCGCCAAACCGTAGAATGAGAAACCGGAAGCATGGTCAAAGAAGTGTGGAGGTCAGATGTATCAAAGGAATCAGGCGGAACCCTGGTACCTGGATCAGGTGACGAAATGGCAGCAGCAGGAGGTACAAGGGTATTAGAAATGTTCGAAGAGTGGTCAAAGAATGAGATAGGGTAGGAAGAAAGCGCGGTAGCAGAAAGGGACCCCGGGGAAAAGCTGTTTCATGGACTTGGGACTCCATGGTTATGTCACTTCTTTCTTCTTATTTTTTTTAGAAAAAAAAGAAAAAGAAACAAAAAGAGAAGAATAAAAAAAAGAGGGAACGTAGAGGGATAGCTCCTAGGAGGAATGAAAGGGCCGTAAATCCCCCCTCCACACCCAAGAGGACCCCAACACAGCAAGTAGTGCAGATGTAGCATGAAACCAGTGCCATACCCTACCCTTCATGCCAGTAAACCAGCAATCTGGGATAACAACCTCACATCTACTGAGCGGCTGGATACCCACCATAAAGCATACCTCCTTCGGGCACCACCCATGGAATCCAAAAAGCAGTCTCCAGAGACACACCTATCACCCAAAAGACACCCAAAGCCACCCTCCGGGAGACTGGAGGGGAAGTGGGACATCCCCAGGTGATCCAGATTCTACGGCAAACTACACCACCACCACGGACCTCAATGGAATGGGATGGACCACGGTATCCTTCCCCTACTTAGGAACTAGAGTGCCTGTGGGAAGAATCCCAAAGGCTGAAAACAGGAAGGGGATAGGGAAGGGGGGATTGGGGGGTAATTAGGTTCGGTCTGAGGAAGGAGACCAAAAGGTGTAATTCCTCAGACCAAGAGCTTCTTCACCGTGCCAAGGAGCCTCCCCTTGAAGAGGTGAAGTATTTAGAATGTTGTACAATCTGAAACCTTTAAACTTCATGTGTACAAAATTCCATTTTAAAAGAGAACCTGTTAACACTAAAGCAAATGAGGGATTTAACAATTCAGTGATGGGTGTTGGTTAACACTGAAATTATGCTTACTGAATCTTCATGTTAAAGAAAAAGAAGAGTAAAACATCTCAATTTACTTTCATCAATTTGTATAATCTCATTATATATACATAACAATAATGTGTGGTAAACACTCCACTGGAGATGCACTACTCTGAGTTAGCTTTCTAAGACTTTGTGATAACATACAGACTGAACACAGATTCTGCCTCTAGTCAGGTAATGATGGTGACAAAGGGACACCCTACGGCTTTGCACTGAGTCTTGCAAAAGAAAATAACTACATAACTGGAGATTTTAACTTTCCAGTTAAAATTTGAACTTCACCCTGTCAAGAAAATACCAGACAGGAAAGTTTATAGACATCTATCAATTATGCATCATTAGGGTTAAACTACTTCTTTAAAAAATTTGCACAGGCAGCTTAAAATCATGCATGAATTAACACTATGGAACTTCTCTGACAAAACTACAAAATTAAGCTTTACACTTCTGACAGCTAAAATGTGGATGGTGAAATCTATGAAGTCAAGCCATGAATATTCAATAACATCACATGTTTGTGTTTGTATATTATAATGATTATTATTGAATACCCCCATTGGTTTGTTTTCTATTATTTCACCATACTGTGTTATTGGTTTGTACTGTAACCATGGAGAAGCTGAGAATGATGATGAAATGTGAATGGTGCTACCTAGCAAATACAACCCTTAGTAAACACAAGCAGCTCCTCTATGTCCTCACATTACAAGAGCAAATCTTTAATACATATTCAGATATCAATTTATCATTAATGACTGGTGAAAAACTTAAATAACAAATCTGACCAATGATGCAATATTTGAAGCTACAAATACATACCACAATGAACTGTATTGGAGCAATTCACTATTCAACAACAATTTCTAGATGAAACCTTAGATGATGTTGCAGTCTCTATTGGACCATTATCAAGTCACAATTGAGAAAAACAAGGGAAGAAAACCAAAAGACAGCTCAGGCAAATAAGTAGTTAGAAACGTCAAGACAGGTCAGGTGAAACAGTGAGGAGGATGTTAAAGAAGTCAAGAGAAGAGGTAAGGAGAAAGTCAGAAAATAGGTCAGAAGTGGGTAAATAGTGAATTGTTCCAGCCATGGTATTGTGACTTATTATTTTTCACTTATCTGGTCCACATTTAACTTGGATATAAGAGGGCATTATACACTTGTATTTTAGTTCTAATGTTTCACTTCCTGACGAATACAATTCAAGAAAAGCAGCATTATGAATTATGCTTAGCTTAATATCTGTTTTTAATATGGGTTAAATTATAATTTTTTTCAGAAGTACCATATACATTGTAATGAAAATTAAAAAAAAAAAATAACTATAGATATGTACATAATAAATGATTCAAGTTATTTGAAATAGACTAAAATTGAAATTTCTGGGAAACTAAAGAGTGCACAGACTCTTCACCAATGTAATTAACTGGACGGAAAGGAACAACACAAAAGTTGGGTTAGGTAGCCATAAACACTGTCAAATTTCCTTTGGCAACTTGAGACATTCAGTTTTGCAGTGATAGTTGTATGTGTAGCAAGAGCAGAGTGCTATCTGTTTGTGCTCTCAATGTAGAACATTTAAATGCATCATATTAACCTTTCTACAACATACCACGCAATGCTAGGACAGGATTCAGAAAATACTGATAAATATTCACAACCAAATAAATAAAGAATAAGATACTGTTCACAATGAAATGTCTTATTTAATGAATGATATATAACGAGAGTAAGGAAAATTACTGTAAATGTATACTTGGGGTGCTACCAAGTGTGTTGATACACTGCTTCCTCTAACCATAATGACCCATTCTTGATCAGTGATCTGTATTAAAAATGTATTGATTTTTTATTGAAATCTTTTGCTTTATTTAGTTCTTAATCTCAACAATCTTAGGAGTCTATGTCAGTGAATAATTTGCAATATAACTATAAAAATACACAAAGAAATATCTATTATTTTAACATGATTTTTTTTAGATCAATCTATTACCTAATTGGTGGAAGGTCTGAATAGTTAGATCAGAAAAGTTTTCAAAGCTGCCAATAAACAGTATAAGTTAAATGGAACAATCTTATTTTGCCCTTTCCTACATTTAGAAAAGTGCAGAACATGATGCTGATCTAATCAAGAACCTTGACATACCTAATGGTAAGCTAACACCTCTACCCACTGCTGATAAGTTTTCTTACCTGCTCTATTTACCATAAACTGTGGGTTAATAGTGAATTGTTCCAGTCACATTAATGCGACTCTTATACTTTTTTTGAAACTGCGATTTATCCAACAACACTTATTTGCTTTTACTATCAGCTAAAATTACTTCATAAGGTCAGTCAAAGTACATTTGTAATAAATGTACAACACTCACTTAATACTTGGTCAAAGAGTAACACAAAAGAGTATGAAACTTTGTATACACAACTGTAAAATTAATTCTGCACTTTGTGTTGGTACTCTCTCTGCCACATGCAACATTCAAGATTTCCAAACAATTTTCCACTACAATCCTACCATCAGAGGATATAATTTTGTTTCTTGCAATTTATATATAAAAAAAATTAGTATTGTATTCTTCACACACTAAATTGGCATATCCTAAGATACTTTAGCACATCTCTCCTGAGGATGTTTACCCTAATCCCCCAATTCTTAAAACATGAATAGCAATACTTAAGGAGTCCATTTGTACTACTATTAATAGTTACTCTTGCTGACATTAATCAGTAAGTTTCCAATGCCATGTATATTTGTGTACTTACAACTTGGGTTCTTTGCTGCTGTTTTAACCACTAGATTTTTATAAAAGCAGCATATATTAAAATAATTAAAATATTTATTTAAAACCATATACACTTATTTTTGACCGAGCACTCCATTACTGGACGGTTAGCAATCTTTTTTTTTTTTATCGAGGAATGAAATACTTTTAAATGATAAATTGATGCCTCAATCACTATGTGGTCTTTAATTGGTTTACAGTCTCTTAGCTGTAGTCCATTCACTATCTCAACTATCTGCAGTCAAATGACTAATGTCCTTATTAAGGATTCACACTATTAGACAAATATAAATGCACCATTCTGAGAAATAATCCTTACAACTCTCATTTGCCATTTACAAGTTTTCTCCTACAAATTTTATTTAAACAAATTCTTTAGAAATATTTTCTTAATTCCTTACTGAAATACAGGTATTCACATTTTTGCAGATTTTTCATTTAGCTCTATTGATATCATTGACCTTGGATTAATTTTTTTTTTTTCAAGAAAAGCTCTAAAGCAAGTTTTTTAAAAAGGCAACCAGCATTCAAATTTTGGTATTATTTCACTAGATCTTTACTGCTCACTGATGCTGGCAAATATATAATTAAACAATTATGAAACTCTAATCTGTTGAAGCATTTCAACAGCGGCACCATCTTCGAGGTACAAGTCTTTGGCTGCTAACATTTTCTTCAGATTTTTTTTGCACTTCTCTACTTTAGAGCTCTCCGAGAACTTTGCTGGTAATAATGAAATCCTCCTCTACATAGAATGGACCTTCACTACTGTCTGAAGAGTCATTACAGTACTGTTCTCAAAACAAAAGCTATGCAAACAGTTACATCTATGACACTGAACACCTGACAATTAACAATATATTATTTATGACTTTGCAACTGTGTGTGGATTGGTAACACGATCTAAAGGAATAAATAATTTGCCCGTGTCAATCAAAACTATCTGAAAGAGATATTGTCACTCTGCGTGGTCAGTGGCACCCCATGGTCTCTTCAATGGGGGGGCACTCCATGTTCACTCTGCATGGTCATGGGCCTCAATTTAACCTGTGGTCAGGGCACCCATGTCTAGCAGGGCACCACATTTCCTCTGCTGGTAAAAGGGTTTTAACGTTCCTCTCCCGGGGAGGGGGGGGCACCCCATGTTCCTCTGCGTGGTCCGGGGCACTCCGGTCTCTGGGGTGAGACTCCATGGTTATTCTGCGTGGTCAGGGGTTTTCATGTTCCTCTGCGTGGTCAGGGGCCCTCCATGTTCCTCTCGTGATCATGGGCATAATGATTCCCTGTGTGGTCAGGGGCACACCTGCATGTCAGGGGGCACCCATGTATCTCTGCGTGGTAAAGGGAACTTAACGTTCACTCTGCGTGGTCAGAGACTCCATGGTCAATCTGCGTGGTCAGGGGCACTTCATGTTTCACTCTGCGTGGTCAGGGACACTCCTTGGTTATTCTCCCGTGGTCAGGGCACTCCATGTTCACTCTGCGTGGTCAGGGGCACTCATGTTCACTCTGCGTGGTAAGGGCACTCCATGTTCACTCCATGATAACCCAACAGATCCTTTGAGGAGGCCCACCCGGCCCACTTTCCAAGACATTCTAATATCTTCCCCTTCTTTAAAACCCAAAGTAGGCAACACAAGAAAACAATTTCTTGATATGTCTCGTTCACAGAAACTTCATTATTGTCACACATTGAAAAAAGTGATAAAAGGTTTCTGTACCTTTCCTGCTACGGTAAGAAAAACCCTTTTCTCAATTCTCTGTCACTCTAAACACTAACACTCCCCAGAGGTGGCTTTATACGTGACCACGCTCCGCTCTGGTACGAACATATTTACAAAATTAAACAGTTGATGAACCACAAGCGTCATTTGCCCTTTTTGAGAGGTGAAAGGGCTAAGCTTGCCTAGGAGGGGTTTGGGTAAAGTGTAAAGATGGTTGGTGCTGGTGAGGAGGAAGTGGTTACCAATAGTGGTGGCGGCCTTTAAGTCCCGTGGTTCTTTCAGGAAGAAGGAAAGGTTAATAGAAAAGTGGAAGGTAGGAAATCGATTCTTTTGTTCTCGGGAGGTACTTCAGTGGTTGTGGGTTAAAGGTGCCCGCTTCCTTGCTAATCAAGGTATGAATATTCTGATTGTGGGGCTCCCCAGGTAAGATTATGGACTGTGCTTTTTGAAAACAGAATGGAAAGGTCAGACAGGGGCCCCCTCCAGGGCTGGTGTTGGTGACATAGCCCCCCCAGGTTGGATAATATTTTCGGTTGGGAACAAACCCCTTTTCTGTCTTAGTGGGGGTGGGGAAATGACACTGGGAAGGGCAGGAGACAGGAGCTACTAGATAAGTAAATTCAGCCATAAAGTAGTTGGGTCTGGGGGGGCCCCCACATAAAATTTTTTTGCCTAGGGGGAGTGGACAATAAAGGGGTTTGTCCAGGGCTTTGGAAAAAATTCTGGCTGACAGGTACAGAAAGGGAAATTTTTGAATTCTTTCTTGATAACTAGGACAAATTCTATGGAAAAACGTGATTTAATAAAGGGGGGGGGGTTTTTCATCTTTCTGCAGCTGGAGTGGTTGCATTGGGGTTCGTTGGGGGGGTCATTGGAGACTTGTCTAAGTTTTTAAACTGATAGATTATAGGTATAATTGTTTGGGGAAACAATCAGGCTGTGTATTAGGAGTTTGAAACATCGGATATTACCAAGGATACCTCGGGGATATGTTTAAAAGACAAATTCAAAATAAAGTTGCTAAAAAAAGGCAAAGCAATTGCCCCAAAAAAAAAAGAGAGATAGTAGGGTGAAACGAGTGACTAGCCCCTTAAGGTTTTTACTATACAAATAGTGGGGCCCCAAAGAAATAAGATATTTAAAAAAAAGATTACCAACCCCAGGTAATATAGATATTACAAAAACATAAACCTGGTTCAACCTGAAAGATGAAAACCCGGTTTTGCAACATAAAGGGTTATAAACTATTCCACACTGATAGGGTCAACAGGAATTGTGGTGGGTGGCGATTTTAAATCAGAAAAAAATTAAATTGTTTTTTTAGACAAGATATAAGATTAGAAACATGGACACAGAATCTTTTGGGGAACGTTTCTCGATGGTCGTGAAAAAATTTTTTGGGTGGGTTTAAAAGGCCCCCCGGAAAAGGGGAGTGAAAGGCTGTTGGGGGCCCGAAATTCATAAGGCGTCTAAATATGAAAATTTTGTTAAAAAAAATTTTAACTTTAGCAAATTGGTCAATGTGAGGGGAAATCTTGAGTCTAGTGACTTTCTTGTTGGTTGGGGATTTTTTTAAAACAGTTTGTAAAGAAAACCAACTAAATTGCCTTTTGGGGTTTGGTTCTTGCCAACAAAGAATCACTAATTAATATTCTTGAGGTTAAAAAAAAGGGGCTTGGGAAACGATCACAAATAACTTAGTTTCAATATATCATGGAATTACCCAGGTAACTGCAATCAAGTCTCTTTCCCCAGTTTTCCAGCCACATTGGGCTAAAAACCTGGGGGCCCGGTGGGATGACCTTCTGGGGGTGGGGTAGGTGGGGGGAAATTTTTTTCTAACAAAAATGCCCCCTAAATGGATGAACAATAGGGGGGGTCTCATTGGTCAAAAAAAAGGTATATAGGCGTATAAAAAGGGGGAAAAGAACAGATAAGAAATCAATATTTCAAAAAAGGAAATAAAAAATGAAAAGAAAAGCAAAAGGGATTATAGGCTAAGGCCCAAAGGGGGTTGAAGACAAACCCCAAAAAGGTTCTTTCAGGTATACGGCCCACTTAAGGTAACCCCCGGACAGTCACGGACAGTGATATGGATACTGTGAAATTTTCAATGTTTTCCCTTTTCATTTTTTTCCCCCGGAAGATACAGGGGGAATTATAAAAAACAAAATTTAAAAGTAAAAACAGGAATATAATAGATATACTCATTGGGGGAATAGTGACATGGTCCTCAGACAAGTAAGAAATTAATACCTAACAAATCCCCGGGGCCCGATGAACTGTTTGCAAGAGTTTTAAAAAAGGGAAGTAAAAAAGGGAAATTGGCAAAAACCTTTGGAAATCTTTTTTAAAATATCACTACAAACTGGCATAGTGCCAGACAAGTGGGAAAAGGGCAAATGTAATACCTATTTACAAGGCAGGGCCCCGGGCCCCCTTGGGGCCCAAATATAGACCAATGCCTTTTACCTCCATAGTTGGGGAAAATTTTTGGAATCAATAATTGCCAAAAGGAATTCGTAGCCATCTTGAAAAGCATAAATTGGTTGAATATCAACACGGTTTTTTTAAAAAGGGGCGTTCCCTTTTTTTTTAAATTTTTTCACTAAAAAGGGTTTGAGGAAGTCATGTTAATGAATTGGTATTGTGCAAAATGGATTACAGTAAGGCTTTTTTTGAGTTCCACATCACAAATAATAAAAAAATTTTGGGGAAAGTGAGGGGTTTTTTTCCCCGGGGTTTAGGCATAGTTGACAAATAGGCGGGGGAGAGTTTGCACAAATGGGGAGAAATCAGAATGGGGGGGCGTCTCAAGCGGTGTCCCCAGGGGCCAGTTTTGGGGCCCCCCTTGTTTAAATTTAAACTTTGATGGAAGGGGAAAAAAACCTTTGCCCCAAATTTTTTGATGACACCAAAATAGGCCGTCCCCAAATTATTCAAATGAGGACATTAGAGCACTCCAGGATGATTTGAATAGTGATATGGTCGGAAAGTGGCAGATGCAGTTTAATGTAAACAAATTCAAAGTTCTAAATGTTGGGCAGGACAATAACCATGCCACATACAAATGGAATAATGCGAAAATTAATACTTGTGATTGCGAAAAGTATTTAGGAGTTCTGGGGTTGATTTTAACTAAACCAAGACAACAGTGCATAAGTGTTCCCAATAAAGCTAACCCCAAACCCCCGGCTTCATATCAAGAAGTATAAATAATAGAAGTATAGATTGTTCTTCCTCTATATTCTTTGGGGTTGGGGGCCCATTTGGGTTTTTACAGTTCTGGTCACCTATTCGAAGGAATATAATTTGCACTGGAAAAATTTTAGGGAGGATGACAAAATTGATCCCATGTATCAGAAATCTTCCCTATGAGGATAGACTGGGGGCCTTGAATCTGCCTCTCTAGAAAGGCGAAATTTTGGGGTATGATTAGGTGTATAAATGGAAAACAGGAATAAATAAAGGGGGGGGTAAATAGCGTGCTGAAAATATCCAGACAAGACAGGACTCCGCAAAAATGGTTTCAAGTCGGAAAAGTTCAATTCGGGGAAAGGTATGGGGAAAAAGGGGTTTGGAAAAATTGTGGATAGTGGAACAAACTCCCGAACCTCATAGGGGGGTGGGACATTGTGTAGTTTTAAAAATAGGTTAGATAAATACATGAGTGGGTATGGGTGGGTGTGAGTTGGACCCCCCTAACTTCAGCTACTGGGGGAGATGCCTACTAATTCCTTAAGTTGGAATGACCTGACTACGTGGAGTTTACCTGGAGAGGGGGTTTAATCCAGGTGGTCAGGTCTAAACCGGGGTGATGAACTTGCCTCGCTGGGGCCCCTAGGCCTGCTGCAGTGTTCCCCTTTTTCCTTTTTTTCTTATGTTCCTATCCCTTTGGTGCCCCCTCTGAAACCATGACTTCAAAAGATCCGGGGTTTATCACTCTGCTGGTCAGGGGCACTCAATGGTCCCCCGCCCCCTTAGGGGCACTCCTTTTCCTCTGCATGGTCAGGGGGGCCCCATGTTCCCGTCTGGTCAGTGGCCCCCATGTCCCTCTGGCCCCGGGGGCACTACATGTTCACTCTGGCCAGGGAGCACTACATGTTCACTCTGGCCAGGGAGCACTACATTTCCTCTGGCC
>WNWK01028072.1:0-25722 GCA_009830355.1 Cherax destructor | reverse complement strand
CCCAGGATACCGGGGATGAGTATTGTACTCAGAACAGCAATACATTGGAGTACAAAGGTGGTATAAATGTGTGAACTCACGTGGCTTACTTCTCAGACAGCAGAATGGCTTGCTGGCTTAGTAGAATATTTTCACACAGGTTGACTGGCTTGGAATCTTGTGACAAATTAGCACAGCAAGGTAGAAGCTGGCTTAAGCCTAGGCTGACGTAACTGGTGGTGGCTTAATGGCTGGAATGGTACTCTCCCCTCACTGGCTTACTCGTACAGAATTTGCAAAACCCGGGTCAACCCCTCGTAGGTTTTAGCAAATTAACAAATGAGGCACTTAGCTGACCAGGAGATACTGTAGATATTTTAGACTTCTTGGATGTAGTAGTTGGTAACGTGGTCGGTCTGGAGGCTGGAGGCTGTTTGCTTGCTTGTCGTGTCTATCTCTATAACAGCTAATTGATAAAATTGGCACCGCTGCTACCACTTGTCGTGTGGGTCTTGGGAGAGATATTTAGGTAGACATAGACACTCCTTGTAGGATGGTTACGGTATATTTACAGTATGAGTTGGGGGGAGCCCAGCCACCGTCCGTCTCGCTCTTAGGTCTGTCGCTAGTGAGAGGGTACGCCTATGTGAGGCTATGCACATGCACTGAGCCTCTGACGTCAGCGGGTATCGTGACGTCACACGCAAAGGGACCAGCTGTATAAGTGGGATGAATGCTGATACACTACACAAGTGTATATATGATACTGACACGACATCACCATTCCCACCTTCACCATTCCCACCTTCACCATTCTCACCTTCACCATTCCCACCTTCACCATTGCCACCTTCACCATTGCCACCTTCACCATTGCCACCTTCACCATTGCCACCTTCACCATTGCCACCGTCACCATTCCCACCTTCACCATTGCCACCTTAACTATTCCCACCTTCACCATTGCCACCTTCACCATTGCCACCTTCACCATTCCCACCTTCACCATTCCCACCTTCACCATTGCCACCTTCACCATTCCCACCTTCACCATTGCCACCTTCACCATTCCCACCTTCACCATTGCCACCTTCACCATTGCCACCTTCATTCCCACCTTCACCATTCCCACCTTCAAAATTGTCACCTTCACCATTCTCACCTTCACCATTCCCACCTTCACCATTGCCACCTTCACCATTGCCACCTTCACCATTGCCACCTTCACCATTGCCACCTTCACCATTGTCACCTTCACCATTCTCACCTTCACCATTCCCACCTTCACCATTGCCACCTTCACCATTGCCACCTTCACCATTGCCACCTTCACCATTGTAACCTTCACCATTGCCACCTTCACCATTCCCACCTTCACCATTCTCACCTTCACCATTCCCACCTTCACCATTCCCACCTTCACCATTGTCACTGTTACGGCCCCCTATCTAACAATGGTAGTTAGGTAATTACCTCACCGGCCGGCAGTCAAGGGGTTACGTCATCAGACCTGATGTTTGATTGCCGAGCCGGCTTGACTGACAGTGTCATCGAGACTCTCCCCTATTCAACACTGGAGAGTCCACCAGCTCACTGACATACTACTGGAGTTCGTCAGTCAGACCTGCAGACTCATGCAGTGTGGTGCTGGTGATAGCCTACAACAAGGAGAGCGGCAAGGTCACCAGAATCTACGATGTACCTGCGACGATGTACCTGGACTGTTGTACCTGCTACTCTGTACCTGAAATTATGTACCTGAGGTGTCTTGTGTGACACTTATGTTATGGTGTCTTGTGTGACACTTATGTTATGGCGTCTTGTGTGACACTGGTAATGTTACACGAAGTGTCAAGGTATTTAGTGGTGTAGTCAGAGAGAGTTTGTGACGATGGCACGACACAAGTTAAGAGTCGTGTGTTTGATGTGTCATAACGCGGTGAAAAGGCTTAATTAGAGATGAGTTCATGTTACAGGGGCGTGTCGTGAGACACAGAGATGGTGTCGTGTGACACAGGGAAGGTGTCTTATGTCACAGAGAAGGGTGTCGTGTGACACAGAAGAGAGGCGTGTCGGGTGACACCGGGGGCGTGTCATGTGACACAGAGAACGGGTGTCATGGGACCCCGTGAGAAGGCGTGCCATAAGACAGAGACAAGGGTGTCTGAGGACACGGTGGAGAAGGTGTATCATGACAAGGTGTGGTAGTGTCCTGCGTGACACTAGAAGATGGCAGCGACTTGACACTACACCGAATACTCGATTTTACTTGTGACTTTTATCTTGTACTGTGATTTTGTGTAAATATGTTTTTACACAGATTATTAGATTATGTTTTTATTCAGATTATATGTTTTTATATTAATAATATATATTTAATATAATAAAAATCTGAAAAATGAGATTTTACTTAGTATCCCAAACAGTCGTTTGTTACAAATACTTCTTTATTTGTAATAGTCACCTTCACCATTCCCACCTTCACCATTCCCACCTTCACCATTGCCACCTTCACCATTGCCACCTTCACCATTGCCAGCTTCATCATTGCCACCTTCATCATTGCCACCTTCACCATTGCCAGCTTCATCATTGCCAGCTTCATCATTGCCACCTTCATCCTTGCCACCTTCACCATTCCCACCTTCACTTTATCAATCAGTGCTCAATTACTTCCATAGGTTCATTCCATAACACCATCCAGTGTATCTCCATGCAGGCGACTGAAATAGGGCAGAGTGCGTCCTAATTTTGTACTGAAGATTTGAAGCAAATTAGAAGAAGCATTTACAAGTTATCATATGTGTAAAGGAAGAGGTAAGCATGTTTCTTATGACTGTAGTCCTAATGTTTTGGTTTCAAGTTCCCTCTCTCTCTCTCTCTCTCATGGTGTATTATTCAACACACTACTCATGGTGTATTATTCAATACACTACTCATGGTGTATTATTCAACACACTACTCATGGTGTATTATTCAACACACTACTCATGGTGTATTATTCAATACACTACTCATGGTGTATTATTCAACACACTACTCATGGTGTATTATTCAACACACTACTCATGGTGTATTATTCAATACAATACTCATGGTGTATTATTCAATACAATACTCATGGTGTATTATTCAATACACTACTCATGGTGTATTATTCAACACACTACTCATGGTGTATTATTCAACACACTACTCATGGTGTATTATTCAGCAAACTACTCATGGTGTATTATTCAACACACTACTCATAGTGTATTATTCAATACACTACTCATGGTGTATTATTCAACACACTACTCATGGTGTATTATTAAACACACTACTCATGGTGTATTATTCAACACACTACTCATGGTGTATTATTCAACACACTACTCATGGTGTATTATTCAACACACTACTCATGGTGTATTATTCAACACACTACTCATGGTGTATTATTCAACACACTACTCATGGTGTATTATTCAACACACTACTCATGGTGTATTATTCAACACACTACTCATGGTGTATTATTCAACACACTACTCATTGTGTATTATTCAACACACTACTCATGGTGTATTATTCAACACACTACTCATTGTGTATTATTCAACACACTACTCATGGTGTATTATTCAACACACTACTCATGGTGTATTATTCAACACACTACTCATGGTGTATTATTCAACACACTACTCATGGTGTATTATTCAACACACTACTCATGGTGTATTATTCAACACACTACTCATGGTGTATTATTCAACACACTACTCATGGTGTATTATTCAACACACTACTCATGGGTATTATTCAACACACTACTCATGGAGTATTATTCAACACACTACTCATGGTGTATTATTCAACACACTACTCATGGTGTATTTTTCAACACACTACTCATGGAGTATTATTCAACACACTACTCATGGTGTATTTTTCAACACACTACTCATTACTTCCATCTTGAGCTCGTCTACTTTTATAACTTTGATAATTTAGTTTTTCTCAATTACATTTCAGAGAATAATACAATGTGACAACATAAACATACAACCTGCACATACACAATGTGACAACATAAACATACAACCTACATACAATGTGACAACATAAACATGAAACCTGCACATACACAATTGACAAACATAAACATACAACCTGCACATACCAATGTGACTATTTTTAAACATACAACCTGCATATACACAATGACAACATAAACATGAAACCCACATACACAATGTGACAACATAAACTACAACCTGCTTATACACAATGTGACAACATAAACATGAAACCTGCACATACACAATGTGACAACATAAACATGAAACCTGCACATACACAATGTGACAACATAAACATGAAACCTGCACATACACAATGTGACAACATAAACATACAACCTGAACATACACAATATGACAACATAAACATACAACCGCACATACACAATGTGAAAACATAAACATACAACCCACATACACAATGTGACAACATAAACATACAACCTGCACATACACAATGTGACAACATAAACATACAACCGCACATACACAATGTGACAACATAAACATACATCCTGCACATACACAATGTGACAACATAAACATAAACCTGCACATACACAATGTGACAACATAAACATGCAACCTGCACATACACAATGTGACAACATAAACATACAACCTGCACATACACAATGTGACAACATAATCATACAACCCGCACATACACAATGTGACAACATAAACATACAACCCAAACATACACAATGTGACAACATAAACATACAACCCACATACACAATGTGACAACATAAACATACAACCCGCACATACACAATGTGACAACATAAACATACAACCGCACATACACAATGTGACAACATAAACATACCTGCACATACACAATGTGACAACATAAACATACAACCGCACATACACAATGTGACAACATAAACATACAACCGCACATACACAATGTGACCACATAACATACAACCTGCACATACACAATGTGACAACATAAACATACAACCCACACATACACAATGTGACAACATAAACATACAACCTGCACATACACAATGTGACAACATAAACATACAACCTGCACATACACAATGTGACAACATAAACATACAACCCGCACATACACAATGTGACAACATAAACATGAAACCTGCACATACACAATGTGACAACATAAACATACAACCTGCACATACACAATGTGACAACATAAACATGAAACCTGCACATACACAATGTGACAACATAAACATACAACCTGCACATACACAATGTGACAACATAAACATGAAACCTGCACATACACAATGTGACAACATAAACATACAACCTGCACATACACAATGTGCCAACATAAACATGAAACCTGCACATACACAATGTGACAACATAAACATACAACCTGCACATACACAATGTGACAACATAAACATGAAACCTGCACATACACAATGTGACAACATAAACATACAACCTGCACATACACAATGTGACAACATAAACATGAAACCTGCACATACACAATGTGACAACATAAACATACAACCTGCACATACACAATGTGACAACATAAACATGAAACCTGCACATACACAATGTGACAACATAAACATACAACCTGCACATACACAATGTGACAACATAAACATGAAACCTGCACATACACAATGTGACAACATAAACATACAACCTGCACATACACAATGTGACAACATAAACATGAAACCTGCACATACACAATGTGACAACATAAACATACAACCTGCACATACACAATGTGACAACATAAACATGAAACCTGCACATACACAATGTGACAACATAAACATACAACCTGCACATACACAATGTGACAACATAAACATGAAACCTGCACATACACAATGTGACAACATAAACATACAACCTGCACATACACAATGTGACAACATAAACATGAAACCTGCACATACACAATGTGACAACATAAACATACAACCTGCACATACACAATGTGACAAGATAAACATACAACCCGCACATACACAATGTGACAACATAAACATGAAACCTGCACATACACAATGTGACAACATAAAAATACAACCTGCACATACACAATGTGACAACATAAACATGAAACCTGCACATACACAATGTGACAACATAAACATGAAACCTGCACATACACAATGTGACAACATAAACATACAACCTGCACATATACAATGAAACTTAGGACGATGTTTGGCTCCAACTTGCACCATTAACTAGACTTATAAATGCCACACTTGTGTAACATTTGGATATGTTTATTCTGGAAAAGTGTCGCCAGCCAGCGGCTTCCTCAGTCCAAGGCTGAGAACGGTGAAAAATGAGGAGTTGTTTGAGGTAATCAGTCCCTCAGCCCGGAGTCGATGTCTTCACTTCATCAATATTGATAAAGATGCTGAATATTCACGGTGATGAATCTTATATACTACTGAAAGATGAGTCACCAGTGGAGAAACTCACTAGTGGAAGATGAGTCACCAGTGGAGAAACTCACTAGTAGAAGATGAGTCACTAGTTGAGAAACTCACTAGAGGAAGAAGAGTCACCATTGGAGATACTCATTAGTGGCAGATGAGTCACCAGTTGAGAAACTCACAAGTGGAAGATGATTCACCATTGGAGAAACTCACTAATGGAAGATGAGTCACCAGTGGAGTCACCCCAATGGAAGTCACCACAATGGAAATAAGTCACTCTGACTTTTTGGGTTATCCTGGTTATCTACACGTATGCTGCTATGTATGATAATCTATGTAACTGTATTTGTGTATACCTGAATAAACTTACTAACTTACTTACCCACTAATGGGTGATGAGTCACCAGTGGCGAAACTCACTAGTGGAAGATGAGTTATCAGTGGAGAAACTCACTAATGGAAGATGGGTCACCAGTGGAGAAACTCACTAATGGAAGATGAGTCACCAGTGGTGAAACTCACTATTGGAAGATGAGTCACCAGTGGAGAAACTCACTAGTGGAAGATGAGTCACCAGTGGAGAAACTCACTATTGGAAGATGAGTCACCAGTGGAGAAACTCACTAGTGGAAGATGAGTCACCAGTGGAGAAACTCACTAGTGCAAGATGAGTCACCAGTGGTGAAACTCACTAGTGGAAGATGAGTCACCAGTGGTGAAACTCACTAGTGGAAGATGAGTCACCAGTGGAGAAACTCACTAGTGGAAGATGAGTCACCATTGGAGAAACTCACTAGTGGAAGATGAGTCACCAGTGGAGAAACTCACTAGTGGAAGATGAGTCACCAGTGGAGAAACTCACTAATGGAAGATGAGTCACCAGTGGAGAAACTCACTAATGGAAGATGAGTCACCAGTGGAGAAACTCACTAATGGAAGGTCACTAAGTCTTAGGTTTTCTGAACCATTTATTCAATCAAGATATTGGTATCTTTGAGGGAAATACATCAGCACTAAAAGTTTAAAGCCGATCAGAAGATGCATTATTCCAGTTATGACTGGGAGTCTAACAAAGTTTGTGCCTACACAGCCTAAACCATCAAATGTTCAATCCATTTCATCAGATTCATCTGTCACTCAACACTAATGACCTTCACAATAGTTTTAGTCAATGGAAAGCGCTAAACCCGTAGGCATCATAAAAGGGCTTTTAGAATAGGAGGCATTTATATTCTAACTAAGCAAGGGGATGGTAAGTCCAATTCCTTGGATGAGGAGCCCCTCACCAGTATCAAGGCAAAAATAATGCAATAAGGTGAAATAATCTATACCATATGGAGACTAACCATGGCAACATAAGATAAAGGTAAGATTTATTCGGATTTTTAACCCCGGAGGTTAGCCACCCAGGATAACCCAAGAAAGTCAGTGCGTCATCGAGGACTGTCTGTCTTATTTCCATTGGGGTCCTTAATCTTGTCCCCCAGGATGCGACCTACACCAGTCGACTAACAACCCAGGTACCTATTTGCTGCTAGGTGAACATGACAACAGGTTGTAATAATATTGGTAGAATTACCGACAATATGTAAAGTAAAAGGACACAAATGCAACTAATGTGACATTTTATTGTGGCAACGTTTCGCTCTCCAGGAGCTTTCTCAAGCCGTTACAAGCGATAATGGACACAGTGGGTTTATATATACTCTCAAAGTGAGGTGAAATACTAGTGGTGGTAGTAGTAGTGATATTAGTAGTAGTAGTAGTAATACAATAAGGTAGAACAATCAATATGCACATGAGTAAAGGTGATAAAACAAATACTAGGGTAGTATAACAATAGGTTAGACAAATATTTCTGCTGGAGGTTGAAATATCGAAGGCCTGTAGGAGTGTTCCACATCTACGATGTGCCTATGTAGCAGTGTGTATAGTGCACCACCATGACCTATGTAGCAGTGTGAACAGTGCACCACCATCACCTATGTAGCAGTGTGTATAGTGCACCACCATGACCTATGTAGCGGTGTGTAGAGTGCACCACCATGACCTATGTATCAGTGTGCACAGTGCACCACCAGGACCTATTTAACAGTGTGCACAGGGCACCACCATGACCTATGTAGCAGTGTGCACAGTGCACCACCATGACCTATGTAGCAGTGTGCACAGTGCACCACCATGACCTATGTAACAGTGTGTATAGTGCACCACTATGACCTATATAGCAGTGCACAGTGCACCACCATGACCTATATAGCAGTGCACAGTGCACCACCATGACCTATGTAGCAGTGTGTATAGTGCACCACCATGACCTATGTAGCAGTGTGTATAGTGCACCACTATGACCTATGTAGCAGTGTGCACAGTGCACCACTATGACCTATGTAGCAGTGTGCACAGTGCACCACCATGACCTATGTAGCAGTGTGTATAGTGCACCACCATGACCTATGTAGCAGAGTGTATAGTGCACCACCATGACCTATGTATCAGTGTGCACAGTACACCACCATGACCTATGTAGCAGTGTGCACAGTGCACCACCATGACCTATGTAGCAGTGTGTATAGTGCACCACCATGACCTATGTAGCAGTGTGTATAGTGCACCACCATGACCTATGTAGCGGTGTGTAGAGTGCACCACCATGACCTATGTATCAGTGTGCACAGTGCACCACCAGGACATATTTACCAGTGTGCACAGTGCACCACCATGACCTATGTAGCAGTGTGCACAGTGCACCAGTGCACCACCATGACCTATTTAGCAGTGTGTATAGTTCACCACCATGACCTATGTAGCAGTGTGCACAGTGCATCACCATGACCTATGTAGCAGTGTGTATAATGCACCACCATGACCTATGTATCAGTGTGTATAATGCACCACCATGACCTATGTAGCAGTGTGCACAGTGCACCACCATGATCTATGTAGCAGTGTGCACAGTGCACCAATATGACTTATGTAGCAGTGTGTATAATTCACCACCATGACCTATGTAGCAGTGTGCACAGTGCACCATTATGATCTATGTAGCAGTGTGCACAGTGCACCATAATGATCTATGTAGCAGTGTGCACAGTGCACCACCATGGCCTATGTAGCAGTCACAAGAATGTCCCTAGGAAAATCTTCCCTTTAAGCTTAATGAACCATAAAGACACAATTAGTTTTGTGAATTACAGTCTACTTAAAATTATCCACACTCCTGTAAGGATTAATTTGTTGAAAAAATCAATTTGATGAAATTAGTACAAAACTTTTGAGATACGCAAGCATTTAGGGTTTGAAGCTGATCAGAAGAGTCGTTCACTAGCTTTTACGTGGGATGCAGTGTTTTTTTATTAAATTGACAAATTTAAATTTACACACTTCTAAGTGAATGACAAAGTGTGTTTAATTAAATCTAACAATTGGAAAAAGTTTGAAGCCGATATGAAAGGTCATTTTCCAATAATTGATCAGAATTCAACAATGAATATTGTTTTTCTTTTTCAGTAAAATTTCAGATTTGCTCCAATTCTGTCTAAATTTATGAGATAAAATCAATTTTATGGAATGCATCGTCGATAAAATTATAAACTATAACTTATGTCAGCCAATAGCAGCGTGAGTCTTGTGTACAGGAAACCACACCAGTAGTGAAAATTTGAAGCCAATCGGATGAGTCATTCTCCAGTTATGGCATAGATTTCAATTTTTTTTTACCATTGTACTACAAGTTTCGGGCCACACCAAACGAAAATTAGTAGGCTGTGTTGGATTATATATTTCAAAAATAAACTAAATGAAAATAAGAAAATAGAGAACTTAAAATTATGAGCCTTTAAAATTTGCATAATTAATAAATAATAGGGTAATCACTTACCAGAGAAGCAATGAATGGAGCGAGAATACCACCAAGACGAGAACACATGGAACAAGTACCAACTCCCACACTGCGGTACTCAGTTGGGAAGATCTCGGCAGAGTAGATGTAGAGGACAGAGAACGCTGCTGAGATGCCAAACTTCCCAACAAACTCAGAACAACCACCGACCAGTAATTACCTTTTATAAGGAATGGTTAGAAAATAAAAGGGATTAGACAAATACAGAGACAGTAATGTATTACAAAGTGTCTTTCTGCCTACCAGTGTTTTGTTACATGTAAACATTATTTGTACCTTATATGGAAATAAAAATTGTATTTGTAGGCTCAGTAAAACTATTGTTCTCCAAGTTTTTTTTTTTTTTTTTTTTATTTAAAAACACATATATACATAACAATACAATAAATGCCCAAAAATAAATCAGGTTCATATAAGCAAAAACAAGCAAACAGAACAGGAATAAACACATCTGTCAATATATCCTATAATAAGAACCCGTGCCAAAAACACATAAACAAATAATGTCCATCCTACTACCCATCCTAGCTAAATTTTTCTATACAATAACATAACACACTGTCAATGAAACTGTATATACACTGTCTCAAAAACACCGTAAAATTAAACCGTTGGTTACATATCTTACTTCTTCCCTACCACAAAACGCAGTACATAGGCATGAAATAACATAAAACCTTAAACTTTCTGCCTATAAAACAGTTGTTGCACAATAACACATAAAAACAACTGACCCCCGTAACAAGGGTCACACCCCAACATCATCTTAAATAAGAAATACATTAACATCAAGCCATCACTACCGTAGACAACACTGTCTACAACACAACGTCACACTCCCACACCGGAGAATAAGTCCACAAAACACATTTGTGTTGCATACATATACAAACACTCTAGAAAAACACATAAATATGCAGAAGCTGCACATAATGTAAATTAAAACAAAAGATAGTAAACACATACAGAATACAGTACTAAAACGTTAAACCTAAGAAAAACATAGCAAAACATCAACAATCCTACATGAATTGCCACAGATACCTGGGCCAAGTGCACCCAAGCACACCTGCACACTGTCGGTTGTCTAACACCTAATACCTCCTAACCTCAAAACTGCCACATAAATGCAAACTGCCAGCACATCACCACCACAAACCCTACTACTTGATCTTTAGAATATTACACTACTACATCCTAGAGGAAAACCCCATGCGTCCATGACCCCTATGACCCCCAACCAACATCACTCCAAGTCTGAGTCAACACACACCTGAAAATTACCTACAACCCCATAAAACCCCCGAAACGTCCAAAACTCGGACACTCACGATACCACCCCGACCCAACCCATCCTAACTTCAACCCTGTATACCCACGCCTAACCAACCACACATCAATCAACCAAACTATAACCTAGTCAACCCCTTCCGATATGCCCAACCTCCCCCTCCCCCCACTCGACCAGTCCCCCGATTGGCTCCTACTTCATCCCCAAAACTTTAAAAGGGACACCACCGTCATCGTTCTATAAACCTCAGAAAGCCTCAACCCAAGTTCTCCCATACTAACCCTGATTCCTACATTTCGTCCTGTAAAAATGTGCCGCCAAGGCACGAACCCGCCTCCCACCCACTACCTCGCGCATACCCCACGACACATATATGAAATCAACCACCAGGTACATTAACCCTCTACGTACATTTTCCTCAAACCCACCAATATCCAGGCTTAAAGCCCCAACATCAAAGCCCACACCCACCCACACTCCTCAGAACCCGTCCAAACCATTCCCGTACCCCGCCTAAATCTTCACAAAAATACAGCATGGTCACGACGTAATCCAAAAACCCACCTCTCAAACAAGTACCCTCACTCGCTAAACCCATTAAAAACAATTGTGCTTTAGAAGCCAAGATTCCATGTAGGAATCGAAAAACCGTCTCCCTAACCCTCGCCCTCAGCCTCAACTTCCGGAAACCTACCCAAGTCGCCCACCAATTATACTTTGGGTACTGTGCTACCCCCTGCACTATACCCCTCCTCCCCCAAGCTTGTCCAAAACCCCCACCCGAAAACCCCTTGGCTCTCTGACGACTAGTAAAACCCTCAACATTGCCTCACATAAACTCAGGTCACGTCCACTCCACCACCTCCGTACCTCACGCATGACCACTCCCACCCGCTTACACCCCACCCCTCCCTCCTCCACAAATCTCTACTTTACATATATCCCTATAATCCTCCTAAGTAAGGGTATCAATCCCAAACCTCCCTTACCCCGGTGTCATGACAACCTCCTTATTGAGCCAATGTCTACCAAAACCCCATATATACCGCAACACTCTCCGCTGTAATAATTCAACATCTCTCCCCACGAGTGGGTATACCCTTGCCACATGCCACAATTTACTATACAGTAAAACATTCACTACCATAACCCTCTGCATTAACGTCACATCTCCCGGTCTCCATCCACTCATTCACGCTATTGTCGCCGTTACCACCTTAGAAGAATTTTCATACCTCGCCTTACTGCATCTTACCAAAAATTATCCCACAAATTTTCAAGCACTCAACAACATGCCAACCATACCTCTTCCCCAAATCCCTGCCCACCACGTCCCCACCTCTAACAATTTAGATTTTACCCTGTTAATCCTCATCCCCGTAGCTGCCCCAAAAACACTTATAATCCTCCCTATGCATCTAACCCCTCCCACCCACCTACGAAATTGTTGTGTCATCAACATAACCCACTATTCCAGATGCACAACCAGGTACCTGACCCTCCTCCCTACCCCTTCGATACTAACCTATAAAAAGGATCCTGTAAGCATGCAAACAGAATTTGCGACAAAGGGCACCCTGCCGCAAACCCGCTTCATGTCCACCACGTTTCCCACCCTTCTATTCACTTGAACCCACCAAAGCCCCCTCATACAATTCTCAAGTAATGTAATATTTGTATTGAGTTTAAATTAACATAAATATACGCAGGTTAATGAATTGTATTGTTTGACCTCCATTATAGACAAAAATGTTCTCTGGAAAAGAAGCCATCATTAGTTGTAATCTCCGAGGTCATCATTAGGGAATTTGCAATGACGACTGAGGCTTCGATATGTTCTTTACATAATACATCATAGTGATACCAAGAAAGTTAACAATAGACGATGTCTCCTGCAACAGGGAAGTGTTATTTAAGATATTATTATTGAAATGATTTGTGCTGAACAACAGTAAATATTATCTGGGGATTTTATAGATATTTGACAATAAGTATTAGACACACACACATACACACATGAAGATTGGGGAAGGGTAAAGAAAACCGCAGACGGAGTACAGTCTAGGGGCCCAGAGACTACAAACCTCACTCAAGGAAAAGATCTTGGGGTGAGTATAACACCAGGCACATCTCCTGAGGCGCACATCAACCAAATAATTTCTGCAGCATATGGGCCTAGCAACCCTAAGAACAGCATTCCGACATCTTAAACGGAATCATTTAGGACCCTGTACATTGTGTATGTTAGGCCCATATTGGAGTATGCAGCACCAGTTTGGAACCCACACCTAGCCAAGCACGTAAAGAAACTAGAGAAAGTGCAAAGGTTTGCAACAAGACTAGTACCAAAGCTAAGGGGTATGTTCTATGATAGGGGGGGACATGATAACGACATACAATACTAAGAGGAATTGACAAGGTTGACAGAGACAGAATGTTTCAGAGATGGGACACAGCAACAAGGGGACACAGTTGGAAGTTGAAGACTCAGATGAACCGCTGGGATATTAGGAAGTATTTCTTCAGTTACAGAGTTGTCAGGAAGTGGAATAGTCTCGGAAATGATGCAGTGGAGGCAGGATATATACATAGCTTTAAGAAGAGGTATGATAAAGCTCATGGCGCAGGGAGAATGACCCAGTAGAGGCCAGTGAAGACTCGGGGCCAGGAGCTATGAATCGATCCCTGCAACCACAACTAGGTGAGTACAACTAGGTGAGCACACACACACACACACACACACAGTAAAGAACATATCTTGGTAGTGTGTGAGTGATGGTAGTGACTAGTTAAAAGTAAGATGAGTGAGAGAGTATTAGCTGCAATACAAGAGGGTACCTGGGCCTCACCGCTACCAGACACCACTGCAGGATGCTAGTACCCCTATTAGGTGATGTAGGTTCTGAATTCTAGGCTAATAAGCCTGCCAAAACCTGGAATAGAAAGGTCCACTCTACCTTGCCTTGGGCAAAGAATAGAAACATTGTAAAGTAAAAAAAAAAAACAGGGACAAGTAATGTAGCTAGTTCATACCAGCCAAGTCTACTTAACCAACTGAAACTTACACATAAAAAGAGAGAATACTCTATTAGCCAGGTAGGTAATAATGGTGAGGTAGTACGTATGAAAGGAAAAATCACTCAGTCTGAAGACACACGCAAAACTAGAGTGTACATGACCCACGAAATCGTAATGACATGATTGAAACAAACCATACCACGGGTGGGGTTCGAACCCGCGGTCAGAGAGTCTCCAGAACTCCAGACCGTCGTGGCTTACGTGACGGTCTGGAGTTCTGAGACTCTCTGACCGCGGGTTCGAACCCCACCCGTGGTATGGTTTGGTTAGAGTGTACATGTGCTGTGCGCACACAAATGCACATACTCGGAGGAATTTGAAACCCTAGATATATGTAAACATATGACCGTCTTCACTCACTATTACCACCAGAACCACCCACACAACTCTCTCACTGCAGTAGATGACTAGTTCTTAATGTGCGGACGTGTTGGTCAGCCCCTAGCGACAGCTCTTGGCAACTTGATTTTCTACAAAGATGGCTGATGGCTACAGGCGGAGAGTAAACACAGTTTGTGTTGACCTCATACAAGGAGTGATCTACCCAACGAATGCAGATGTGATATTACCAGCGACTCTACGTGACACTTATAGCGTGACACATGCAGATTTTTACGAAATATCGATGAATGGAGCGAAGAGGATCTTCGTTAAATTCGCCAGCACAGAAGCATATCAATGAGTGGTAGATGCCTACCAGGACCGAAAGATGATGGTAAACCCTGGAGTAGAGGTATGCTTACGGGATGTATCTGCAGTCTACAAGTGGATTAAGGTACATAATGTTCCTTTCGAGGAGGGACCGGAGGACATCCGGGACGTCTTTCAGTTTTTTGGTGTTATTCATGCCGTAAATATAGGCAGATGGGCGCAGGGGCTTTATGCAGATCTTTTAGAAGGCTCTTACTCTGTAAAAATGACGTTGAGAAAACCGATATCATCGTATGTTATGATGGATTGTTTTTGCACACAGGTATATGTGTCGTACCAAGGCCAGTTGCAAACTGTGTAGATTGTGTGGCCAGCCTGGACATTTTGCATCTGATTGTGCGAGGAGACGGGAAGATCGCTGACGTGGAAGTGAGACGTCCACAAGACAGCAGGAGGAAGGGCGAAGGGAAATGGATATGGCAGGTGGTGAAAAGGAGCGCGTCGAAGAGGTGGGGATGGTGAGGTCCCAATGGAGCAAGGAAGTGGAGCAGGAGGAACAGGAAGAACTAAAGAAACGGGATGGCAAGGGTTTGGAGGGCAAGAGACTGACTGGGGCGAGACACGTCACAGGAGGTAGTTCATAGTGAGGTGATTGAGGATGCCATCCTGAAGGATTTGAATGAGATCTTGGGTGGTGAGGGGATGGATTTAGGGAGGGATGATGGTTTGGGATGTCAGGCAGACCAGTTGCTACCGTCTCTGGAACAGTCTGAAAGTACTAGTGGTGAATCAGCAACAGTGGTGCAGGTAGAGGTGGAGGAGCACCGACAGCAGGAGGAGATGGTAGTGGAAATGGACAAGGGCGAGTCGAGAAAGAGGACGGGGGAGGAGGCGGAGAATGACATCGTCACTCCTGGACAGAGGTCGGGAAAAAAGATATGGACGGATGTGGTGCGTGGTAACGCCTCTGGTGTACGGGGAAATGGAGGTCCCCGTGTGCATAAGGAGGTGGTAGGTGAGAAAAAGGGTAGCACTAAAGTTGGACCAAATGATAAGAATGACAGGAAGCAAGCGAAACAGAAGGGGAAACCTATTCCGTTAATTTCCGGTGTCTAAGCATGAATGTGAATGGCCTCAGAAATGAGGTAAAGCGAAAATGGATAGAGGTAACCTTATGTAGGTTTAGGATAGATGTAGTATTTTTACAGGAACATAATTTTAGGCGAGGAGATGAGCTGGTTTTAAAGGGGTTTAAGCTTTTTGTGGAGGGTCAGACAGCCTCAAAGGGAGGGGCTGGGGTGGGAGTGAGGAAGGTAGTCCTTTGTTTTGGGGTCTTGGGAAGTGGGGGAGGGTTGTGAGGGTGGATGGTAGGTGGGGTGTGGTAAATGTTAGTTTTATTGGGGTTTATATGCCGGCGGTCCCAACATTGAGAGTGAAGGAGGATTTCGTGCGTTCAGATTTAATTTACGCTTTCCGGGGTTTGCCTGAAGTAGCTATCATTGGAGGGGATTGGAATTGTGTCATTCAAGAGGCTCAGGACAGATCATGAGGGTCTTGGGAAGTTTTATGTGCAGTGGGTGTGGTGGATGTAGTGGGTGGTGGGAGTAAACTGGTGGAGTTCACGTTTTGTAGGGGACAATATGCAGCTCGTTTAGACAGGATATATGTGTTGAGAGTTGTAGCAGTGGAGAAGGTGGAATGTATTGACGTCGGGTTTTCAGATCATAAGGGCGTGTTGACACAATTAGAGTGGGACGGGGCAGTGCAGGTATATCAAAGCTATTGGAAGCTAAATGTGGGGATGCTGAAGCGGCTGGGTTGCAGGTGAATTTTGAGGGGAGTGGAAGGTTTTGTGGGGGGTTAGGGAATTGTTGGGGTAGCGAAGTGGTGGAACGAAGGTGGGTAGGGAAGACGCAAGGTATAGATTTGGTTATCAAAGGTATTTGGAAGGTTTACTGAGGGGTAATGCAAGGAGAGTAGGAGGCAGGGAGGGAGTTTGGATGGTATTAAGGCTGCTTTGAGAGACATACAGAATGATAGGTTTCAGGCGTTAAGGGTAAGGAGTGGTATGGAGGAGGTGTTGTGTGGTGATAGGGCGTCAGCGGTGGGACTGAGGCAATTTAGAAGGAGAGGGCATGACGATTGCATCATTAGAAGTGGAGGAGAGTATGCGGGTATGAGGAGGGCAGGGTATAAGGGACAATGGAGGCGATGAGTGGGTATGCGGAGTTATAGTTTGAGAAAAATTTAGAGAGGTGGTGGGGATGTGGGTTGGGATGTCTTGGGTAGCATAGAGGAGAGGGTGAGTTGTGGAGGAGAGGAGCGTTAGGTGGGGCAATAACGGAGGAGGAAGTCTGGGAGGCAGTCAAGGGACTCCGCATGGGAAGACACCTGGGATTGATGGATTACCGAGGAGGTGTATGTGATGTATTGGGATGTGTTGCAGAGGTTTTGGTGCGAGTATTTAACGAAATGAGGGAGGGGGTTCTTGAGGAGTCAGTTAGGATGGGGTGGTGGTGTTGGTCCCTAAATGTGAGGGACCTAAGGGTTTTAAGGATTTTAGAGTGATTGCGTTGATGTGTACAGATTATAAGATTTTCGCAAAGATCTTAGCGAATAGGCTTAAGAGGGGTTTAAAGGGTTGGCTGCATGAGGGGCAATTTGGGATTCCGGGGAGGAGCATGAGGCAGGGACATAGGAGGATTAAGGGATTTATTGAAGAATGTAGTGAGGGGGGAGTGTTAGGGTTGGATTGGGAAATGGCATATGATAGGGTGCATAGAGGTGTTTTGTATGAAATTTTGAGGAGGCAGGGTCTTGGTGAGGAAATAGTGGGTTGGATAGAAACCTTATATGCAGGGGCCCTTTTAAAGGTACAGATTAATGACAGAATTAGTTGGGCAGTGGGATTGGGTAGAGGTATACGTCAGGGGTGTCCATTATCCCAGATCCTTTTTGCATTTTTGCAGGACCCTTTTTATCGTTTGGTGTAGAGGGGGTACAGGGAGGGGGTTAGGTATAGGGCTGATATAATTGGTTATGTGGATGATACCACTCTGTTGGTAACATCTAGTGAGAGTTTAAGATGGATCAGTGATTTGGTGATGAGTTTTGGATCTGTCATGGGCATGAGGGTTAATAGAGCAAATCGTTTTTGTTGGAGGTGGAAGTTGGATAGGGAGCGTTGGGGAAAGGGAGGGATGGTCTGCATTAGGATTTGAAAGTATGTGGATAGTGTTTAGTGGTGATCTTGTAAGGGCAAGGAGGTGAATTCAAGGGAGGTGGTGGATAAAGCATTGGACAGGATGAGGGGTTGGGAGGTGAGGGAGTAACTTTATTACAAAGGGTTGTAGTGGTGAATGTACTAGTCTATAGTAAGCTGTGGTTTAGGGAGCAGTTTTTCCCTGATGGAGGGCGAATTCGCAGGTTGGAAAAAGGGTGTTTGTTTTGTGTGGGGTAGGGTAGGCATTGGCTTAGTAGAGAGTGGTGGAAACTAGAGTCAAATGGTTTGGGTTTGGTCCTCTAAGAAGGAGGCTGTGCAGTGTTTTCTTGAAACAGGAATTTCAGTTAAATAGTGGAAGGGGGGTAGGCGTATTGGGGGTGATGAGGGAGGCAAGGAAGTGGTGGGGTGAAGCAGAGTTGGTGGGTTGAGAAAGGGTTCTTCGGTTTCTTATGGTGGTCCAGGACCCAGCGAAGGTCAGAGTGAGTAGGTTAGATAGGGTGGGAGTTAAGGAGGTGATAGTGCAGGGCGAGGCCAGTTACCTGATGTACGACTGGAGGAGTATCTGGGGTGGTTAAAGGGAAAATCAAGGTAAAACCGAGAGTTAGAAAAATAGGGTTCAAGTTCTTGCATGGGATACTGGCGTCGAGAGGACAGCTTTTGTGATGGGAATGACGAAAGACGGTGCGTGTGATAGATGTGGAGAGTGGAAACGGTGTTTCACGTGTTGTATTTTGTGAGGGCATGGTATTTGTGAGGGAATGAATAGGGGGGGTTCTGGGTTTGATTGGGGGGGAGGAGTGTGTCAGTGCTACGAGCATTAAGTTTCGACTTGAGAGACTCCCGGAAGGTGTGCGTAGGGCTTTAATTTACATTCTTCTGGATTATATGTACTTGACTTGGAACATGAGGGGTTTGGAGGGGAGGTGGTGGTCAAAGCATTGGCTGCACTTTTTTTTAGGACGAAATGTAGAAAAAGGGAGATTTACGGTAGGTGTTGGGACACATTTTCCGGTGGCGTATAGGGAATTGACAGTGGAGGGGTTATTGAGGTGCAAAAGGATGGGGTTCTTTGAGAGGTGAGGGGGCGATATAGGCAAGCTAGGTAGGTAGATAGGGCTGGGGGAAGGGGTAGTGGATGTTTGGTCTCGATGTTTGGTGGGAGGGGGCCTTTATTTGTTCTGTTTCGGTTGTTTCCTTTGGGAGTGTATGTGTGAACCATCTCCCAGGTTTGGGATAAAAGTATGGTTGGATATAAAGAAAAAGAAAAAAAAAGTTTTACAGACACCAATTGGGGGTTTTGTTCATTGTTAAAGATGGTTGTTCAGGTCTGTATTACGTTTTATTTTGTCTTTCCTGACTTATAGGGTAGGGATTATGTAATGGTGTCACTGTTTGTTAATATATTATGTGTGAACGATTGGTTTTGAGTGGTGGAGTGGGATTTTGTGATTCATAATTTTATATGTTGCCAGTGCTGTTGTATATTGAGCATTGCTTAAAGTGACATTGTTTAAGGAGATACGCAGGAGTGCATGTTGCGTCATGACTGAGTTTAAAAAGTTTGGTCCAACATTTTGTGCCTTTTATATAGCATGAATAGTGCTTAAAGGTAGAATGTTTTCTGCATGTATAGACAGAACTAATATTTCTGTATAATGTCTTCCACGGCTAGGACCTGATGGTTTTGGATCTTCCAGGTGGTAGATTTTATGATATAGACATGTAAGATGAATTTTTGTGGTTAATTTTAGGATTATTACTCTTTTTGAGAATATCTCGGGTATGATGTAAAAGTATGGTAAAATTTCATGTTTTTCAGTATAGGTACATTATAAGGATGGTGGTTTTATTATTTATTTGTTATATATGGTTGGTCTTGTTTACTAAAATGGATATAAAAAAAACCTTCTTTATCTATGTACTGTTTATTGTAAATGTATGTTTTATCCATTTATTTGGTATGTGTCAGCATACTGGTGGGACTTCTTCAAGTCCTTTTGGATAGTTAAGTGGTTTATTTAGTTTTGGTGGTTTCTATACACAATATTATTTACGTTTTGTTATGATTTTGTGTAAAATGTAAGATATTGTTTAGTATTCATAAATTGTTTCATGCGTGTGATTACCATGCTTCAATTTCTTTTGTTCTATAATGTATGTTGTATCAGGGTAGTGATTCCTGTATGTGTGTTGTACATTATATATTTGTTATTTGTGTCGGTTTTAAATAAAATATATATATATATAAAAAAATTTTACAAGACTCCGAGAGTCTTGTCCGGACTTGATAACACTTGTATGACAGTAATACTGGGAGACTTCAGTATCTGTTTTCAACAGCAAAATAACGGGTTATGTTAAAGGTATAAAGAAATTTAGGTTTAAATAGTTACACGCAACTAATTAATACATCAACCCGGATCACACAGTTTTCAGCCACCCTAATTGACCACATACTTTGTAACCGCCCTGAGAACATTAGTCAGTCAGGGTCATTACCACTGGTCTTAGTGATCATTTCATCATTTACTGAACCAGGAAAATCATTAGGGACGGATAGGCCTACACAGGACAATAAAAATGAAGTCAACTAGAAACTACAGTAAAGAAACACTGGTAAATATGCTACACAATTGTGACTGGTCATTGATAACAAGTTGCACGGACGTAAATGATGCCTGGGAAAAATTCAAAACAATGTTCACTGCCATCCTTGATAATATTGCACCAGTTAAAGAGGTTAGGATTAAACGAAGAACTGAACCCTGGATGACTACTGAGATATTAGATAATATGAAATTCAGAGACCAGTTGATAAAAAGATTTAAGGCAAACAGACATAATATTGCAGCGCTAAATGAATTCCAAAGGGTGAGGAACAGAGTGCAGAGGCTTATAAAAGGAGCAAAAACAAGGCACTATTGTTCAAAAATCGAAGAGTTTAAGAATAACCCCAGAAAGCTCTGGCAACAACTAAAACAGTTGGGGTATACCCATAAACCAGTGGACAGATCTAACATAGTACTAAATGTCGATAACGAGGTATGCCACGAAACAACTAAACTGGCAAATTGTTTTAATTCATACTACACAACTGTCGCATCAACACTATTAAGTAAACTACCCCCGGTGGCCTGGTGGCTAAAACTCTCGCTTCACACACGGAGTGCCCGGGTTCGATTCCCGGCGGGGTGGAAATATTTCGACCTGTTTCCTTACACCTGTTGTCATGTTCACCTAGCAGCAATAGATACCTGGGTGTTAGTCGACTGGTGGGGTCGCATCCTGGGGGACAAGATTGAAGACCCCAATGGAAATAAGACAGACAGTCCTCGATGAAAACAGACTTTCTTGGGTTATCCTGGGTGGCTAACCCTCCGGGGTTAAAAATCGAAGAAATATTATCTTATCTTATCTTACCAGCTGCATCAAATACCTTTAACACAGACTCTGATAAGTTTAAAACATACTATACCAATAAAGAGGTAACTCCAAACAGTTGTCAACTAGTAAGTGTATCTCATGACTTCGTACAAAAAGAACTAAGCAGGTTAAACCCAACTAAGAGCACCGGCCCAGATAACATCCCGTCTAAGTTCCTAAAAGATGGTGCCTCTGAACTGGCAATCCCCATTGCTCACATAATAAATTTGTCCATCACCACTAATACAGTACCAGAGAGGTTCAAGGAGGCCAGAGTTACTCTTATCTTCAAGAAAATAGTAGGTCTGATGTCAGCAACTATAGGCCTGTTAGTATACTCAGTGTAATATCCAAAATTCTAGAGAGGGCGGTTGTACTGTCAAGTAGTTAAGTATCTTAATGACAACAACATTCTTCATAGTTACTAATCAGGCTTTAGGAGCTCTTACTCAACCGACACCTCCCTAATTAATCTGATGGATTACATGAGAACTGAAATGTCTATAGGGAACCTCATAGGAATGGTAACTTTAGACTTGTAAAAGGCCTTCGATACTGTCAACACAATATATTATGTAAGAAACTTCAAACTATCGACATAGGTTCCGTAGACTGGTTTAAGTCCTATCTTAGCAACAGGAAACAAATTGTCAAATTCAACAAAACAGAATCAGAACTACTGTCGATAGCTAGTGAGGTTCCTCAGGTAGGTTTCTGGATTCCTTATTCTGTTAGTGTCAGGTAAAGACCTACAAGTTATACCTAATATAATAACACTGAAACTGGATTCCTGCAGCAAATGGTGAGTAGACAACAAACTAGCGTTATACCTCGGGTAAATACATTTAATGTCCGTGGTAATGGAGAACCCATCACTTCAGTCACCTCAGTGAAATATCTGGGAATCCCTTTTGACTCAAACATGTCAGGAGAATTGATAGGGAACAGTGTAGTAAAGAAAGCGAATGCCAGACTGGAAGTTCCTCTACAGACAAGCACAGTGTCTACCTACTGAGGCTCGCAGGACCCTATGTCTAGCCCTAATACAATGTCATATTGACTACGCTTGCTCTTCATGGTACTCTGCCTTGACAAAAAAAAAGTGAAAGATACACTACAAATCACCCAGAACAAAATGTTAAGATTCACCCTGGACCTGGGACCAAGAGAACATGTAGGCCAGGACGAATTAACAACAACTGGACCTGGCTCCAAGAGAACATGTAGGCCAGGACGAATTAACAACAACTGACCTGGCTCCAAGAGAACATGTAGGCCAGGACGAATTAACAACAACTGGACCTGGGTCCAAGAGAACATGTAGGCCAGGATGAATTACAACAATTGGTTATGTTGAATGTTGAAGACAGAGTAAAACAACTGAAGTTAAATCAAGTTTATAAAATTGCTCTCAGTGTTCAGAATATCTTGCTGCCAACTTTGTCAAGGCTGGGAACCAAAGCAGTCATAGTACTAGGGGTAGAGAGCACAACTTTGTAGTTCCCACAGTCACTGGCCAGGCTTCAAACACCTTTTATTGTACATCAATAAATGAATGGAACAGACAGTATGTAGCGACAGAAAGGAGTAGAATGATTTTTTACTTTTTTAGCTAACACACGTGTAAATATGAATAACTCAGTTTAATTTATTCTTAGTATATTTCCTGTATAGTATAATAATATGATATTATCTCCATTATTTTATATTAATAAGGTATTAAAATTACCCCAATGAAAGTAAGTCACTTTGACTTTCTTGGGTCAACCTTGGTAATCGACACATATGCTGCTGTGTATGATAATGTATGTACCTGGAGTTTACCTGGAGAGGGTTTCGGGGCCGCACCTTCACGGGCCGGTCCGAGACCAGGCGTTGTAGTGGATCAGGGTCTGATCAACCAGGCTGTTACTGCTGGGCGCACGTAAACTGTTATACAAACCACAGGCCGGCTGATTAGGTACTGAATTTAGGTGCCTGCCCAGCGCCTTCTTGAAGACAGACAGGGGTATATTGGTAATCCTCCTTATGTATGCTGGGAGGCAGTTGAACAGTCTTGGGTCCCTGGCACTTATTGTATGGTCTCTTAGTGTACTCGTGGCCTACCTGTTTCTCATTGGGGAATGTTGAATCTCCTGCCGAGACTTTTGCTTTCGTAGGGAGTGATTTTCGTGTGCAAGTTTGGTACTAATACCTCTAGGATTTTCCAGTGTATATTATCATGTATCTTTCTCGCCTGCATTCCAGGGAATACAAATCTTCAACCGTTACCAGTAACTTAGGAGCTTTATCGTATTATGTGTGCCGTGAAAGTTCTCTGTATGTTCTCCAGGTCAGCAATTTCGCCTGCCTTGAAGGGGCAGTTAGTGTACTGCAGTATTCCAGCCTAGAAAGAACAAGCGATTTGAAGATAATCATCGGCTTGGCATCCCTAGTTTTGAAGGTTCTCATTTTCCGTCCTATCATTTTTTTTTTTAGCAGGTGAGGTAGATACATTGTTGAGGTATTTGAAGGTGAATCCTCTGACATTATCACTCCCAGGTCCTTCACATTAATTTTTCGCTCTATTGTGTTCTTAAAATTTGTTTTATACCCTAATAAAATGTAAATTTCTTTAAGTTTTCCATATCTGCGTAGTTGAAATTTCTCTTCATTGGACTTCATATTGTTATCTGTGGCCCATTTAAAGATTTGGTTGATGTCCGCTTGGAGACTTGCAGTGTCTTCGATGGAGGTCACTGTCATGGCAATTCGGTGTCATTCACAAAGGAAGACATGGTTTACATGTCTGTCTGTGTCAGATATGAGGATGAGGAACAGGATGGGAGTGAGTACTGTGCTTTGTGGAACAGAGCTTTTCACTGTAGATGCCTCAGACTTTATTCTAATTACTATTAATTTTTGTGTTCTATTTGTTAGGAAGTTATAAATCCTTATACCAACTTTTTCCTTATTCCTTTATCACCATTTTGTGCGCTGTTACACCATGGTCGCACTTGTGGGCTTTTGCAAAGTTTTTGAATACTAACATATGCATTTTGTTTGTCCTCTAAAGCATCCAGGACCTTTTCATAGTGGTCCATAGCTGGGACAGGCAGGAGCGAGTGTAGTGGGGAGGAGCGACCTGCTGTAAACCCGGGTCCTGGGTTGTGTAATTGATGGGTATCTTGGTGGTTGGGATCTTACTTCAGAACCATTTAAAAGATTTTTATGATATGGGATATTAGCTCTATCGGTCTGTAGTATTTGCAATTGCTTTACTGCCACCTTTGTGGAGTGGGGTTTTGTCTGTTTATAGTAACTCTGGAGATTCCTTTGTCCATGCTCCCTCTCCATAGAATGCTGAAGGCACATGACAGGCTTCTTGCAGTTCTTGATGAACACAGAATTTATGAGTCTGGGCCTGGGGCAGAGTGCATGGGCATTCAAACTGCCTTTTCGAAGTCTTGTGATGTTAGGATAATATCAGATTTTTTTAGTCTCGGCATAAAAATTCATTTAGATTGTCGACCCTGAGTCTGGTTTAAGCTCACTTACACTGAATCAACTGGGACTTTAGTATCTCGCCCCTTTCTTTGCTGTCATCTGTGTAGGTACCATCTCGTCTAAGCAGGGGTCCAAACTGGATGTTGTTTTCTTAGATTTGGCATAAAGAAGAACTGTTTTGTGTTTCCCAATTTCATTGATGGCTT
>WNWK01028071.1:0-25723 GCA_009830355.1 Cherax destructor | reverse complement strand
TGCAAGTCGGGAAAAAATTATGTTTCAGTCCTTTCGGGTTTTTGTGTACAAACATTTTTAGCCCTTGTTAAAACTGACAAATATTTTTTTTAAAAATTTAGTTGGGTTTAAAACTTAGGTAAGATTAGGTTACTTTGGTGTTGGTTGCTTAGGTAAGACTACGTAAAGTTACGTTTTGGGTTGACAGTTTACGTATCCAATAAATGAAAATATTTAACAATAAATGACCAAATTACAAAAAAACCCAAAAGGGGAATTTAAATATAAAATTTTAAAAAAATCTTTATTTTAGAAAAGGGAAAAATCTGTTCTGTACATTAAGCTCAGGATTCTTAAGTTGGTTTTGGCCCATCATGTCACCCGGGAACGACTGGTGTCTGTATCCTCTTTGGCACAAACCTTTACCCCAGCTAGCGGTGGACAAGTCTTCTGAGGGGAAGTCCTTTTTTATAGTAATATCCCGGGAAAGATAACAGATTTCATATCAAAAACAGATTTCTGTAATTAGAAATGAAATTACTCTCCTCTTTTTTGGGTCAAACCTGATAACCACATTTACCCCCAACATGACCCCCGAGTGTTGTGTTTCCATCTCTGCTTTAATTCCCTTTTTTTGGGGGTAAGTATAGTTTTTCCCTTTTTAATACAGACAGCGCCCAAAAAAAGAATGGAGGGTGTGAGACTGTCTTCTGCTTTTCTTTCTTTGACTTATACTTTAGATTAATCCCGAAAAGCCATAAGGGGGAAAAAATAGAAATGTCTTCTCAGCAGCTAGCCTCAGTGTGGATTTTCCCCCCCCTAGTTTATATTCGGGGTTTTTTCTTTTATTAAAGCTTTATTAAATCATGACTTGATAAAACTATAACTAAGAAAAAACTTTGTCGGGATTTTTCCTCGGCACCCCTACCCCTGGGGGGCCTTGACGCTGGGGGGGGGCTCTTGACCTAGGGGTGGGTCTGTGCTCCAGTTCCCTAAATTGAGCCTGAGTGCCTTCCATATCCCCACAGAGCGCTGCCATAATCCTACGGGTTTAGCGCTTTCCTTGATTATAATAATAATAATAATAATAATCCTCGCCACACTAGTATATCAAGCATGATGGTTATGTGAATAAAGAGTCTTAGGATATGTCCTGCCAAATTCAGATTTACTCAACATCAGTTAGATTAATAATTCACCCTCTCGCCTGCCTCATTCACCTCATACATCTTTATTCACCCTTCCACCCACACCGTCTATTCCACCATCCACCACACCCTCACTCACCCTCCCGCCAATACCATCAAGTAACTCTCCCACCCAAACCCTCATTCACCCTCCCACCCACACCCCTCCCACCAACGCCTCCCATTCACGCCCTGCTCACCCTCACCACACCTTCCCTTACACCCTCCACCACTCTTATTCACCCTCCCACCAACACCCTCATTCACCATCCAACCATCCCACTCGCTTTCATTCACCTTTCCACCCACGCCTTCATTTACCTCCTACCCACCCTCATTTTACCCTCCACCACACCATAATGACCCTCCCATCCACCTCACTCCCATTCACCCTCCCACCCACTATACTGTTTAACACATAAAATATGGATGACACTAAACCCTGTTCACCACCAGTCGATGGATGACAGTGTAGATAGGTAACACGGTAGATAAGGTAGCATTGAATGAGGCGACACTGAAATGTGTTTCTTAAATGGTCGTTAGATACTAAGCGTGAAAACAATGTACAGAGATGGGTGTTTGCGCCCCGTGTATGGGACACAATGTATTTTGCAGGATGGGTGTTGCGCCCCCGTGTTATGGTTAATATTACAGGTGGTGTGTGTGTATAGGACAATGTTACAGAGATAGGTGGCTGCTGCGCCCGTGTATGGGACACAATGTTTAGAAGATGGGTGTTGCGCCCCGTGTATAGGACACAATGTTACAGAGGTGAGTGTTGCGCTAGCATGGGACACAATGTTACAGAGAGGTGAGTGTTGCGCCCCTGTGTATGGGACACAATGTTACAGGTGAATGTTGCGCTAAATGTATAGGACACAATGTTACAGAGGACAGGTGTTGCGCCCTGTGTATGGGACACAATGTTACCAGATGTGAGTGTTGCGCCCCGTGTATGGGACACAATGTTACAGGAGTGAGTGTTGCGCCCTGTGTATGGGACACAATATTTGCATTTAATTACTGTAAGAAGATATAACTCTTAATAATTATATTCAATATCTATGGATCTAAAATAAAGATGTCTGGCTTATATTATTATATATACTAACATTAAATATCAGTAATTTTATATTTGTTGATTGTTTTTCTAGTTGAAATTACTTTTCACTATACGTTATCTCAATTGATAACTAGACCAGACATTGTTCCAATGCTTTACATTACAAGAAAGTGGCGGTCTTAAATACGGAATTAATTACTTAGGAGATTCTTTCCAGAACTCTTTGGAATAATTTACCAGCTTTACAAAAAAAGAATCTTACTCATGTGATGGGACATAGTAACAGGGGTCACAATTGGAATCTGAAAAATCAGATGAGTCCTGTGTTAGGAAACATTTCTTCCTCAGGAAGCTGCCAGGAAGTGGGCAATCTGAAATGATTTAGTGGAGGCAGGATCCATACACAGCTTTGGGGAAAGGTACATTAAGTTCATGGAACAGGTAGAGAGTGGACCTAGTAGCGACTGGTAAGGAAGAGAGGCAGGGCCAAAATGACATATCGACCTACAATCTAAATAGGCAGTACACACACACATAAACAACACACAATATGGAATGTGTGACAATATGCAGGAAGCTGAGGCGAGGTTTGTACCCAAAGGGTAACAGAAATAACAGAAGGGCCAGAATGAGCCCTTGGAGTCACTCAAAAGATGTTGAGGCCAAAACAAAGTTTTGAAGTATAGAGGCAAAGGCCCAGGAGATAAGAGCCAGTGTCAGGCCAAATGAATGTGCACAGGTAAGAAGGAAGGCTGTTGTATAGCCACATCAGGAAAGAAGCAGCAGTCAAAGACCAGGTAATCAGGCTGGGAAGGAAGGAGGAGATCACAATAAACGACAGAGGAAGTATATGAGAGATCAGCAGCAGGTTTCAAGGAAGTGTTCACAGAGGAGACAGAAGGGACTCCAGAAAGACAGAGGGTGGGGTACACCATCAAGTGTTAGGTCCCAGCACACACAACAGGAAAAGTGAAGAGGCTGCTAAGAAGCGGCCTAGATACCTCAAAGGCGATGGGGCGGATATCATCTCTCCATGGGTCTGAGGAGAGGAAGGCTATGTGTGCCATAACAACAATCATCAACACATCTATCAAGAAACAGGGCGACCTACTAAGGAGTGCAGAATAGCAAATGTAGTCCCAATTTTTAAAAAAAAGGAGACAGACACGGCATTAAACCACAGACCAATGTGCCGGCGGCATGTATGGTACTAGAAGTCATGGAGAAGATTGCCGGAAAAGTAGGCACCTAGAAATGAGACTGAGCTTATCAACGACAACCAGCACGGTTTCGGGGATGGAATCTGTGTCTCAAACCTGGAGTTTCTGGGCCAAGGGTGACAGCAGTAAGACAAGAGAGAAGGATGGAAGGCACTGCAATAAATCCAGGGGAGATACCTGTCGAAGACAACGGCGGACATGGGCGTGACAGGTGTCAGAGTGGGCGCCTGTGACGGGCGAGTTCCACAGAGGTCAAATCTTAAGACCAGTGCTGTTTTGGTATATGTCAAACGACATGACGGAAGGCTAAACTCAGAAATACTCCTGTTTGCAGATGATATGAGATTGATGAGAAGAGATTTAATCAGACGAGGACCAGAGCAGAACCACAAAGAGATCTGGAGACAGGCTTCAGCCTAAATTCGAAACAACTTCTGGAGTTCAACTCTGAGAAGTCACAAAGTCATGAAGATTAGGAAAGGGCAAAAAAGACCGCAGACGGAGTACAATCCTAGAGGCCAGGAGCTGCAAGCCTCATTCAAGGAAAGGATCTTGGGAGTGAATATAACACTGGGCACATCATGAAACACATTAACCAAATAACTGCTGCAGCATGGGCATAGCAAACCTAAGGTAACATTTCTGACATCTCAGCCAAGAATTGTTCAGGACCTCTTTGTCATATAATAGGCCATAATGGAGTATGCAGCACCAGTTTGCTTGCTAGCCAAGCACGTAAGGAAATTGAAAAATGCAAAGGTTTGACACAAGGATAGTCCGGAGCTAAGGGGTATGTCCTACGAGGAGAGGTTAAGGAAATCGACCTGGCGACACTGGAGGGACAGGAGAGAGATAGGGGGGGATATGATAATGACATATAAAAATGCTGTAGAGGCATTGACAAGATTGGACTAAGACAGGATGTTTAGAGATGAGACCACAGCAGCAAGGGGTCACAGTTGGAAGTTGAAGACAGATGAATCACAGAGATGTTAGGAAGTATTTCTTCAGTCACAGAGTTGTCAGGATGTGGGATAGTCTGGAAGTGATGTAGTGGAGGCAGGTTCACAACTTTAGAAGATGCTGTATTCAAAAGCTCAGGAGGCAGGAAGAGTGACCTAGTAACGACCAGTGAAGAGGCGGGGCCAGGAGCTGTGAATCGACCTGCAACCACAGCTAGGTGAGTACTGGCAGGACCCAAGCACCACACACACACACACACAAACACACACCCACATAACACACACCCACACCCACATAAACACACACAAACACACACACACACACACACAACACACCCACCACACACACACACACACATAAACACACACCACACACACATACACACACACAAACATAAACACAGAGAAACATGCACACACAGATGTAGATCAATACAGATTCTAGGCTGGCTGACTAGACCTGCCTGGTAGCGAGACCAGCTATCTATCTCCAGTTGTTGAAGTAGATTGTTGGGTAGATAGATTAGCTTTAGTAATTAGGAAGAAAGTTGAAAAGGTGATATATCGGAAGATTTGATGGGTGACTGCTGGCAGCGGGTGATTGATGGAAGAGCAATCAGGTTTGATCCGGGATGTTGAAGGCGGTCTATTTCCTGGATCAAGGCTGTTACAGCTTAACAAAGCTCATGAGCAGAAACGTTGTCACAATGAAGTGTCCCATTCACTAAATTGTGTTCCTTTCTCCTAACATATGTCTGTAGGAAGTACCACTCCACGAATATTAGGCCACCCATCCATTCATCTCTCTCTCTCTCTCTCTCTCTCTCTCCCTCCCTCTCTCTCCTCTCTCTCTCTTGTCTCACCTTTGTTACTTTGCCTTAGAATTCCTCGAGGTTTGTCATACATGATTTGTCACCTCAACATGTATTATCTTAATAAAGTTCAAGACAGACCGAAACGTTGTGGTAAGTTTCTCTCACCTGTGTGCGGTTATTTGTCTGTATTTCAATTGTCAATAATAATACTTTTTCTTTTTATTGTCACCAAAATTTTTAGAGGTGGAGAGTAAGCCAGTGGAAAGGCGTCGGTCCAGATGACCAGCTCCAGCTGGGTTATCATATAGCGCACCAAAACGTCAAACACTTGTCCTGTTTCTGACAAGCGTACCTAACCTAACTAACTTCTGAGCTCCTGATGGTTATTAGTGATGAAGTCACTTCCTCTGAGTTCTCTACCATTCTCCTTATTACTACAAAATCACCACCATTACGGTCTGTTATTACTAACACAGGTGTAGTCTTGTGTACTATGCACCTGGTTTGTGGCACGATAAACAAGGTAGAAACGAGGAACCAGCAAGCGGATATGTTCAAAAATGCAATTTTGTAAGCAAGAGACACGGTGAGGCCGTCTTCAGTGAACTTGAGGTAAGTCTGCCAATGCTGATTCAAGGTTTACCCTCTCATTATGTGGCACCTTAGTTCAACCAGCCAATCATAACTTTGGCGGGCTTCCTTGTGATTGGCTGGTTGAACTAAGGTGCCGGGCTATGTGAAGGGACCTGGACGGTGCTCTCTTAGTACCTGGTTCACTGAGGTCGGAAAGGCAGCCTATATGGGTGTGTGACATACGCCGAATATAATGTAATGTACTCTTAGTATGATAGATCTGTACTTATACACTTCCCGTCGCTCTGTCTTAAAATAGGAGTTTCGTGGCTGTCTTTAAAGTCCATGGATCTATGAACGACAATACATTATCCGTCTTCTAGCTGACAATGGTAGAATTACCTACATGCTGTTAGGTAAATGTGCACAGATACCTTCATCAAATGCACACATGGCAACGTTTCGCTCTCCAGGAGCTTTGTCAAACCGGTTGACAAAGCTCTAACATCTTTTTGTGTTATCTGAGTGGTTCAGACTGTATTTGTCATCTTCTCAGCAGCCATGAGCACAACTTGTAGCTGACCGTGGCTTCGATGTATTGAACTCTCAGTTTTCCACCTCTTCCCTGTTGTGTCTATGGTGTTGCCGCTGTTACTTGGTTCGGAGAGACACGTAAGCAAACACCAGGACGTATTACAAAACGTTTCGGTCCTGGGACCCATGATCCCAGGACCGGGAGGCCTGGTCGTGGTTGAATGGGGATCGTTGACCCCGAAGGAATACCATCCAGGCGGATTAGATGTCTAGTATTTGCTCACGTGTATTTCTAAGCCAATTTGTAGGTATTTATTACAGTTATACCACACTTCTTTAATCGTGTGTCCAGATTCATATGGGCTTTCTTGTCATTGAGTGCTCCTCGCTTCTTCAGGTATATTGGCTGTTACGTAGTCTGCTGACGTGACTGAAGCAGCCTCTGGTTCACACTTAGATTTTGCCGCTGTTATTTCAAATTGTCTTCTCTGTACTCACCTGTGTGTGTGTGTGTGTGATTGTAGCCATAATGATGGATGGGCACATATTGCAACATCTGGTATTTAATCTATGAGACGTTTGCCAACCATTCAATAGGCTAGGTGAAAAGAGGTAATCAGTCCCCTCAGCAGGTGGCAGGTGGTGTACCAATGTTCAAATTACGACATCTGTATATATTTCTTCGCATTATGTGTATTGCATTGATAAAAACCTGGAGGGCGAAGCATCTACAAATAAAGACACCCAGATGTTGCACACGTGTCTCATTATTCATACAGATCAGGTGTTTATTATTGCCAGTCTTTTCAGACTCTGAAGCACTGGCAGGAAGAAGTGGAGTCTGATGAGACGAAGGCTTGTTTTAGTGGTAGGCAGAGTTCCCCAGTGGAAGCAGAGTCAAGTGCCCATAAGGTGGACAGCGGTAGCGTCAGATCGTGCCCATGAGGTGGACCAGCGGTAGTATGGTCGTGCCCATATGAGGTGGACCAGCGGCCAGGTATGGTCATTGCCCGCTGGTGGACCAGCGGTAGTATGGTCGTGCCCATGAGGTGGACCAGCGGTAGTATGAAAATTCGTGCCCATGAGGTGGGCCAGCGGTAAGCCAGGTCATTGCCCATGAGGTGGACCAGCGGTAGTATGGTCGTGCCTATAAGGTGGACAGTGGTAATGCAGGGTGCCGCGGTGGACCAGCGGTGACATGGTCGTGCCCATGGTGGACCAGCGCTGACGGGTATGGTCGTGCCCATGGAGTGGACCAGTGGTAGTATGGAATCATACCCATAAGGTGGACAGTGGTAGTATGGTCATTATGGTGGACCAGTGGTAGTATGGTCGTGCCTGCAGGTTGGACCAGCGTAGTATGGTCGTGCCCATGGGGTTGGACCGTAGTAAATATCGGGTGTGCTTATGAGAACAGTCCCAGTGGTAGTATAGTCGTACCATGAGATGGACCAGCAGTAATGCGGTCGTGCCATAAGGGTGGACCAACTGGTAATATGGTCGTGCCATGGGGTGGACCAGCAGTAGTATCAGTCATGCCCATAAAGTGGATAATGGTAGTTTAGTCGTGCCCATAAGGTGGACCAGTGGTAGTATGGTGTACCATAGGTGGACCAGTTGTGTATGGTCATGCCGCCTGAGGTGGACCAGCGGTATGTCGATCATGCCCATAGGAGTGGACCAGCTGTAGTATGGTCGTGCCCATGAGGTGGACAGCTGTGGTATGGTCGTGCCCATGAGGTGGACCAGCGAGTAGTATGGTCGTGCCCTTGGTGGACAATGGTGGTTGGTCGTGCCCGCCGGTGGATGACGGTGGTATCAGTCGCACCGCCAGGGTGGACCAGCAGTGATAGGAGTCAATACCATGTGGGGTGGACAACGGTAGTATGTGTGCCGCAGGGTGGACCAGCGGTAGTATGGTCGTGCCCATGAGGTGGGCCAGCGGTAGTATGGTCGCCATGGGTAGGACCAGCGGTATTGTGTGGTCGTGCCGGGTGTCTGGACCAGCGTGATAATTCGTTGCCCATGAATTGGACCAGCGAAGTGAAATTAGTCATTTACATGGGGTGGACCAGCGATAATCGCCAGTCGTACCCATGAGGTGGGACCAGCAGTAGTATGTGTGCCATGAGGTGGACCAGCGGTAAAGTATGGTCATTATATGGTGGACCAGCGGTAATATAGTCAGTACCCATGAAATTGGGCAGCGATTGGTATGGTCCAGCCCATGAGGTGGGCCAGCCAGCGTGCAAGGTCGTGCCCATAAGAGGTGGACCAACGGTAGTATGGTCGTGCCCATGGTGGGCCAGCGGTAGTATCTGGTGTGGATATAAGAACATAAGAAAGAAGGGGAACACTGCAGTAGGCCTGTTGGCCCATACTAGGCAAGTTCTTCACAATCCAGCACTACTTTAGTTCTGCCCTGACAATAAGCTATTTTATTAACATGTGCTTATATATTCACGTGTACATATGTCGTTTGTCTTCTGATAATCTTTAGCAATCTTCATGTGCAATGTGCCCCACGGGCTGTGTGCTCGGTGGCACCTGACACATGCCACAGTGAGTGTTGTTGTTGTTGTTGTTGTGGCTGGGAGCAGCTGGCAGGCAGTAGCTCATAACCTCAGTCAGCAGGAACACTGCGGGGCCTACTGGCCCATATTGATAGATGGTTCAGAAGGAACCGACAAGTTGATAAATTAGACACATTGCATATGGTGTCTTTATTGAAATGATTTCGCCACACAGTGACACCTTGATCTTCTTTATTTCATCATCAAAGCTGCCCAAGTGTTGACATATGTCTTACTCACGATCATCCCTACGATCATCATCTACCAAATCTGACGTAGAGAGAACTCACTATGTGGGCAGAAACATTGTCAATTTGATAAAAATCAGCGATGACCGGTTGCAAACCATACCACGGGTAGGTTCAGACCGCGGTCAGGGAGTCTCAAACTCCAGACCCGTCGCATAGCCTGGCCTGATGGCATGGATTGTCAATTTATATACCATGGTTCGCGCCTAAACCCAGTCCCTCGTTGTTCCATTCATCCATCATAGGTGTATCATGTTCTCCGTTTTCCATGTAGGTATTTGTAGGACAGTCACCTTGTGTGGAGGAATGCAGCACTTGTGTCCACCCTTGGGAGGAATTAGCACTTGTGTCCACCCTTGTGTGGGAGGGGAATGCAGCACTTGTGTCCACCATGTGGGAGGAACATAGCACTTGTGTCCACCCTTGTGTGGGAAGGAATGAGCACTTGTGTCACCCTTGTGTGGGAGGAATGTAGCACTTGTGTCCACCCTTGTGTGGGAGAGGGGATAATAGCACTTGTGTCCACCCTTGTGGGAGGGCTATGACACTTGTGTCCACCCTTGTGTGGGAGGAATGTGCTTGCTGTGTGTCCACACCCTTGTGGAAGGGTGTAATTCGTGACAAAATAATCACCTGACACAGATGTTAAGAGATGAGTCGTTGATAGACTTGTTACCACTGCTTGAGGACGAGTAGAGGGGACGGAGGTGGAGGACAGAGTGGAGGGGACGAGTATGGAGGAGGGCTGTTGAGCATTTGGATATTTCACTCATCAGTAGGGAAGTACAGTGGCTAGAATATATAGATTGAAGAGCACGTCTTGACCAATGGAAACGTTCTCTGACTGTGGAGATGTCTGGGAAAGGGGACGACGTGAAATATAATATTCTCTCCTTCTTTACCCCCTCATAAATAAAAGGCCACCTGGGAGAATGATATATTAGTAAGATTAAAGACTATATGGAAAATGGTTGCGAGTTCGACTGGAGCTTTAGTTATCTGACTACGGGGCCTTCCGCTGAGAAACTGCCCTCATATTTCAACAAGGGTCCTAACATGATTTTTTTAATAATATATCTAAATATTTATGTAATTTATGAGTGCCCAATGTTTATTGATTATTTTAATTATAATTTATTATTATTATTATTATTATTATTATTATTATTATTATTATTATGCTAGAACTCTAAGTGCATGGGTGACATACGCTGCATCATAAGAATTTAAAAATAATTTCCATCTTAAAAATATCAGAAGAGTGTAAGCATTAACATGTAAACATTAACATGTAAGCATTAACATATAAAGCATTAACATGTAAACATTAACATGTAAAAACATTAACATATAAAACAATTAACAATAGCAAACATTGTTTTCATCTCTCGACATTAACATACAAACATTAACATAAGCTTGATAACATGTAAACATTAACATGTAAGCATTGCATGTAAACATTAACATATAAACATTAACTTATCGCTTATCACCATAATGAATTCACAACTTTCTACCAATGTAAATTCTCATTTTCTCTTAGAGACTTGACATTGTCTCTTCTGTGTTGCAGTTTACCTCTCCGGGCAACACAAACACCACGCTCGTTTTGTAATGTTGTGTTTGTGTTTGTTGTGTTTGTGTTGTGTTTGTGTTGTTTTGTCTGTGTTGTTTTGTCTGTGTTGTTTTGTCTGTGTTGTTTTGTTTGTATCTTTTATTGTTTGTGTATTTTGATGAATCCACTATGCTGGTTCATGTCTCAAGAAATCGGCGTAATGACATGAGTCATATGATGGCTTTGAGAGGACTTAAAGCTAGAGTTAGATCACGCGGACAAGCTGGCGGGAGACCATCTGTAAGAATTTGCATTTGTGGTCACAGTGGTGCCTATGATAACCTTCCTATGGTTTTATAAATATAAAGGTTGGATGAATCTTATTGTAGCCAGCTGGCAGTGGCTAACTAGTTGGTCTGGAGTTTCACAGGCTCACTTCTATAGTTGATCCCCGCCCATACAGTAGTTTATATGGATCAAATCATCAGAATGTGGAACAAATTCAATGTAGTTTCTATAACAAAAGCCCAGAATTTACTGACTCAAGCTGCTCTCAACATTTATACAGCATGTTTAAAATCTAATTTGACTTAACTTATGTAAGGCTGGATTTATGTCAACAGCAAGTGCTCTGAAAAGAGACATGAGAAGCAGTAATTTAACTTCTTGAGATTAATTCAATGACTCAACTGATTATACAGTTGAGGAATCCTTTATCAAATGCTTGGGACAGTGTTTGGATTTCGGATTTTGGAATATTTGTATATTTTCATCAATAAATGGGCAGCTTGGGGATGGGACCCAAGTCTAAACATAGTACTGTATTGTACAGGTTCTGTACCAGAAAAACATGATCATTGCTAAAAAAAAAAAAAAAGACAAATACCCCCAATTCTGACTGGCTAAGTTTGGAAAAAAAGACTTTCCTAAAATAAGGACTAAAATGCGCATTTCGTGAAATGGCACTAAAACATGCTAAATTTATGTGCAACAGTGCTAAAAAATGTGTTATATGGTGCAAAATAACACACATGCAATGCTCCACTCTCTAGTATAGAGGTGATTATTCTAAAACTGCCTAAATCCCAATCAACCATCTCTTCTCAACAAGTGTAGCTGTTTCTTGTTAGCCATATTCTCTTTCTAATCATTGTCTAAATGTACAGGATGGATGTCTCTACAAAATAACGAACACCCAGTGTGCAATTATGCAAGTATAATATTGTAGTGCTTTTGTAAGTGACATTTTGAGGCCTGAAATGGTTAACCTACTTGACATTATTTCTTAAGGAATTAATTGGATTTCCATTAATGGCATGGGCAGGCTTCTGGAATGGTGTTTATTCTTCGGGGTCCACTGTATATTGATTTGTGATGATTTTTTCCATGTGTTTCAAAAATATTTCATGTTTATGTTTTGGTTATTGATTTTCACTGATCAACAATCACTAATCCGGCACTAATTTCAGTTAGCATAATTTCAAATTTCCTGGATCATATGCCAACCTGCTGCTACTTGCTGTATAAGCACTGTTGGTGTCACTTGCAAACATAGGCAAGCCCATTCCAATTTGTTTTGGCATTTGCAGTGTATTATCGTATGGTTTTTATGATTGTATTCTCAATTTTTAGTCTCATTTGATAGAATGGAAGATATATTACAGAAACAGGATGATTTTAGTTGTTTTCAGGACAGAAGTACCATGAAGGTGAGTTCAAAGTAACAGAAATGTTCAATTTTGCCTATGTTCAGAAGTAAACAACTCATATGCATGAATGTGTCAATTGGCCAGTCTAATACGCAGTCACGAATAGGTTGACATTATTTATGCAATTATTACAATAATGTGAAGTCTGCATAACAGTAATCCCTATTTTTTTAAGTGAAAAAAAATTCAGAATGGAAAACAAGCATAATATAAGAGGGCCTGAAGATGGGACATTATTTTAGTACCAGGAATGTCTGCATTGTTTATTCTGGACACTATTTTAAATTAGCATCTTTGAAATTGGCATCTCTTGGAAATTTGTGTGAAGTGGCCAATTATAATTTCTGATCACTTTACTAGGTAGTTGAAATAAGTAAATGGGTGGTTTCTTGTACTCAATTAGAAACAGATAGAGGAATACTTAGCAAAAATAGCTTTAAGTTGTTAAAAATGGGGGCATAAAGTGGGTAAAATTGCTGATGCGTAAATATAGCAGACTGCTCCTTTGTGGGAGCACAATTCCGTAAGTTTTTCCATCAAATTTCGTACAAAAAAATTCTCTATCATTTCATCAGATAAATAATTTTTTTTTTTTTAAATTCTGTGACAGCAGGGGTCATGACAGTGAAAGGGCTAACTAGCCCAGACTGATTTACGGGTGTTTTTAAAGATAGAATGAGGTGGTTATTGTTGGGTTAATGTGTTCTAACGTCATCACTCTGTAATCTCCCAAAATCACTAATCAAAGGCTTCCTACAGGTCTCGAAGATGCCAGATTAGTGATGGTCCAACCTGTAGTAAGATTTACTGTTATGCAGGGAACTACATCATTATAATAGTAATTGTATAATATTATCTAGCACAGTAATGAACACATTAGAACCAGCCAGTTAGACCTGCGTATTAAATGAGTGACATTGATTTGAGCCTCTGGAATATTGATAAAAGTGAATACTTCTGCCCTTTGCACTCAATTTCAAGCTATGTGTTCCAGTCTACAAATCAATCAAAATCATCTCTATTTCTATGATATATCTTCCATTCTATCAAATGATACCAAGCGAAATAAAATAAAAACCATCTGAAAATACATGGCAAATCACTCTTTGTCCTGAAGCATAAGCTCAGTTTATTTTTATCATACGTGCATGGGGCAGTTTTTGATATGGTGCACTTGCCATGCAGACCCATTCTCTCATATCTGGGCCAAAATTATATTTCCAACATTTGGTGAGCTGAGCTCATTAGAATGGTACTATAGCAGGATCCTGATAACCACAAAAGGTTATGTCAGGATCGATGGCCCAGTTAAAATATTAGTAATATATGGTTTGATGGTAAACAGGAGAATTATCTACTAATACCTGATTCATTTGACTCCATTGCATGGTTTACCTTAGCCTGCCAATGCTAAGTGCCAATGAATTTTTTACGATTTATGAAAAATTTTATTCTTTATTCAGTATTTTTACAAAATAGTGATTGTGCCAGGAGCTTGAGTGCTGTCTGCCATTAAACTGTCCCTAGGCTTAGGTTGAGGCCTATGAGCAGCAGCATGCTCCAAGCGTTGTAAATTTCAGATTTATTTTGGAAATACATGTGCGGTAATCACTACTGACAACAAGCTGGCGCTCAGTAAACCATTAAGCTCATCTGTCTTGGCTCAACAGATGGAGGATTGAGAGCTTCCTCTACGTGTTGGGGTGAATGATCCATTTGTGGTGTGTCATGTCAGCATCAAAAGAAAAAACTTTGCAGATTTTGGAGGTTTTCAAGTCTGGAATTTCGGATAAAGGATTCTGTATTGTACAGTGGAACCTCGGCTTATGAGTTTAATCCGTTCCATAAGTGCTATCCCGATCTGCTCGTTTGCCGGTCAATTTTCACTCATTTAATTTAATTGAAATGGCTAATCCAGGACCTTGGAATTCTTGCTCAGAGGCAGGAAAAATAAACTTCAATATCCACAATAATGCTAATATCAACTCTGACTTATTTATCACAATTGATCTATTATGACATAATAAACAATATATATAATATAGGAAACCTGATATACACTCTGAAATGAATAAAATATGTCATTACGTATGTGGCTAGTGGTGAGGCGGTGGAAGTTTGTTTTGGAATACATTAAAAATCTCCTTCAATATAGTGCTAATATCAACTCTACAGCTTATTATCTATCACAGTGATCTAATATGATATATCAACCAATATAAATAACATAGAAACTGATACATACTCTAGAATGAATAAAATACATGTGTATTATGATGAAGTGTGCATTCCACGCTCCATAGTACCATCTAGTGACCTTTAGAACCTCACTTGTTATTATAGTATTATTATTAAATTAGTATTCTTTTTTTCAACAAGTCAGGCGTCTCCACTAGGCAGGGTGACCCAAAAGAAGAAAATTCCCAAGAAAATACTTTCATCATCATTCAACACTTTCACTCACTCCTTACTAATCATATCTTTTGCAGAGGCACTCAGACACAGTTTAGAGACAGTCCTCCAAACTGTCCTACTATCTCAGGACCCTCATTTAAAGTACAGGCATTGTACGTGCTTCCCATTTAGGACTCAAGTCTAAGCTAAATCTATATTATAATTATAACTATAATTATAATTATATTATATCTATTATATTATTAATGACCCCTGAACTCGCTAAGGATCGGATTTCGTAAATTTTACAGCTATTATAACGTTTTTTTTTTTTTTAATCAAATATTGCTAGCAGTTCGTCATTTGACTTCAAACCTTCAACCTTCGTTCGTCCCGAACGTGTCTGAGTGGCCCCACACACCATTCGTCAGTGTGTGTTTGTAATAGTGACCGTCATCACAGCGTTCTTGATACATTTCAGCAATATTCCAAATTTTTGTGCTTGCAACTGTTTAATAAGCCACCATAGGCCCAAGAAGCTGGTGCTTGGCCAGCTGGTAGAGGTGAAAAACATGATGAATTCAAGAAAAGTTAGCAGAAAATACGAAGTGAAGTGGTGGTAGTGGTAGTGGTGGGAGTGGTAGTGATGTGGTGGTAGAGGTTGTGATGGTGGTAGATGGGCAGGTAGTGATGGTGGTAGAGGAGATTGGTAGTGGTTGTGATGGTGGTAGAGGGTGGTAGTGAGATTTCGCGTCAGTGGTAGGGTGGTGGTAAGCATGATGGTGGTGTTAGAGGGTGGTAGTGGTTGTGATGGTGGTAAAAGGGGTGGTAGTGATGGTGGTAGAGAGGGTGGTAGTGATGGTGTGGTAATGATGGTGGTGAGGGTGGTAGTGATGGTGGTAGAGGTGATGTGTGGAATTTGCAATGTAGGAGTAGGATGGAAAGATTTGTGGAGGAACATCACCCTAACAAAGCTGTTTCAGCCGTGTCGGCAACATGTGCAATGTTGTCTTGTCCCATTTAGTAGAGTACAAAGATATGCCAGAAGCAAGTCTGGACAGATATTTAGTGCCACAGGTGTGCAGTGACTCTCAGAAAGCTGGTGTGAGTGGCATTAAAACAAGAGAGTAACCCCAGAAAAGGACTTGGTGCCTGAAGTATTCATGGAAGGATTCCCTTCTAAACGTAACTTCTCCACATCCTCTCCCCTCCTCCCATCTTCCACTTTTTTTTTTTCCAACAAGAGTTTTCAGCGGGAGGTATGTTTCATGTTATTGTTGTTTTATTCTTCCTTGTGTTGTTTTCTGTGTATGTAAATCTATATTTCATGTAAAAAAAAAATATATTTTTTAAATACTTTCTGAGTGTCTGGAACTGATTAATTGGTTTACATTATTTCTTATGGAAAATAGATTTTGCAAATTATAAAATTTGCCTTAAGTCAGACTCTCTGAGCGGATTAATTAAATAATGAGGTCCACTGTATTACTATTAATAAATCATTATTATTATTATAATAATAATCATTATTCTTACTATTATTAATAATTTAAGGAACTGGAGCTGACCACAATTCCCTAGATCAAGTCAACCTCCCTTGAGGAAACACGCGTCTAGAAATTTTGGTTTCCCTCTCCATAAACAAAAAATCAGCCCCGAAGCGACTGCTGTTATCATGAAAAAATCAAATGGTGGGATACTCGTAGCTGAGGTTCCACTGTATTGAAAAATTTGAATATACTTACTAAAATGAACACTAATGACTTTCCCCAGAAAAATAATTTCAGAATCAGAATTCTAGCTGGCCATAGTGTGAGGCTGACAAAAGATCTTAAATGTTATGAGCATGTAATAGTCTTTGTGAATGGTAATTGATGGCAATCACAAAACAATTAAGGTTACTACAGAATATTATAGGTCTAGAATTTGGGAACTTTATAAAAAGAATGACTAAATTTTAAAAGAATAAAAATTGTAACAATGCTAAAAAGATTTTGTACATTTGGAAGACTCAATAAATGTAGCTGAAAATTGATATTCATACATTAAATAAATTGCTGAAATAAATCAAACCTCTTCTGTATGGCTTGCACATATGCAGTGCTGTAGATCCATTCTTCATGGTAACTGACTGACACATGTTAAATCATGGAATTCTCTGATAAAGGTAGAGATTTTATGGGAGCAATCTAAGTGACTTGTAAACAGACTGTGATGGATTCTATAATGCCTAATTTGTAATAACAAAAATACGTTATAAATGCATTGCTTGTAAAGAGAGTATTATGAGCATACTAGGTGGCCTTGGCTAAATGTGTTAAGTACTGTAATCTACAGGGCAAAAGGGATATTACAACTACTTGAGATGCCACTGTCTGCACATGTGTACCAATACCTTGCTCTTAAGATTTTATGCAGTCTCCTGCAAAAAAGAATCAAGTTATTAAGGCATTTTTAAAATTTAAGCTAAATCAAAGATACCAAGTAGTTTTTTGTGAACCTTTCTGTCAACTCAACCTTTTCAGTTTATATTAACAGACTAGCATAAGTGAATGTACTGTACATCAAATAAGATCTAATTAAAATATATAGCAGTAATGACAGGAACAAGGTAGAGGGGTAGACTGATGAATAACAATATAAAAGAAAAGAAAAAAAGACCTTTTGCCTCAGACAAGTTGTTAGAACTGACTGCAGATCATGTGTAGTAAAACTGAGAGAGGATGGAAGCAGTGGATGCAAGTCTGAGCTTTACTCTGCTAATAAGCATACTAAATTAAAACTAATGCGACATGATTTATCACATACAGTGAGTTTGAGGTTTAGTAAAAACTGCACTCCTGAAGTCTGCTCAAGTGCCATTACCGAGCAGATTGCCCGCAGGAAAATTTCCACGTAGGATTAGTCTATTTGAGCCCAAATATACTTTTCCACAAATACAATATTGCTACATAAATGTACGATTTCCGGGGTTTACGAAACTCGGGGGTCCCTGTATACACAAAACACAATGACAAGTGGGATGAGAAACTAATTTGCGTCACAGTTGCCTCTAGCAATTTGAAAATGGAGATAAGAGGTTAGAAACTAAATATAAAATTAAAGCACAATCCAACTGTACATACCCAACCAAACTCTTTGAAACAAATGACTTATTCATTTCATTATGCAAAGTACTTTGTAGAACAGTTATGACAAAGCAAAATGGGAACACTGTAATCCATGTCTGACTCCAAATCTAAAGACCATATGGAGTTAACTCCCAGTTTACATTTTTTTTCTTTAACTTTAACCATCTCACACCAAGATGGGGGCCAAACTAAGGAAACATTCATCCTCATTCATTCCAAAGCTGTTAATGAAGAGAGATATTCTTGCATTTCTAATTCCCACAGGTTAAGTTCTCAAGCTTGATGTACGTAAAATAACATGCCTAGTAACACCAAAACATTTCTAGTATCTTTGAGAAGAAGAGCATGAGGCTTCAAGGGCCTACATTTTAACAATGAATGGGAATTGGAACTTGTCAATGCAAGGTGGTGGATATTTTGAATACTTTTTACTGAAAGCACTTTTAAAATGTTTCTCTTTAAACTAATAAAATATATATGTGGAGTTTACACTTTTAACCCGTAAATGGTCAAGAATGTATATGCGTTCACCCCCGGTCTCCGAATATTCTGAAAAAAAAATCAGTACATTTTTACTAAATAAGAAACACATTTTCTAGAATGTTATAGGATAAAAAAAAAAATTTAAAGTTCAGTACTTACACGAGATATGAGGCCGAGAAGTTGACACTGGACTGCTCACCCACAATGTAACATCGAATCTGCCAGCTTGCACAGAAGTGTTGCCGATATACATTTTTCGTTTTATATTATTTATATAATTTTATGTTCTGATAATTACAATTTATAGTAGTTCTTTGTTCTAACACTAATAATAGGTACTGAAATTGTACTCAAATTGCCACAAAACACACTGACAGGTGGACATTTACACCTGCATTGGTCATTACTATTGTCTAGGAATATATACAAAGTATTTATAGGTCCCAGCAATGTTTTTGGATACGTGGGAGTACATAATAATAATAATAATAATAATAATAATAATAATAATAATAATAATAAAAATAATAATAAAAATAATAAAAATAATAATAATAAAATAATAATAAAAATAATAATATGTAATAATAATAATAATAATAATAAATAATAATAAATTATAATAATAATAATAATAAGAATAAAAATAATAGTTATGAAGCATGATGTAAGACAAGTCAGTCCACTGCTGATGATGATAAAGATAAATTAGATAAGTGTTTGTTGAGCATACGCAAGGGTGGTGATAATATAAGATAAGGGTGACATTTGATGGGCATCCCCCTCTGTTTCACTGTTACACACATATCTGTCTGTATCTGTCTGTCAAGAGCTCTGTCTATCTGTCTGCTCAAGCTCTGTCTATCTGTCTGTCAAAACCTGTCTATCTGTCTGTCTGTCAAAGCTCTCTGTCTGCCTGTCTGTCAGAGCTCTCTGTCTATCTGCCTGTCTTTCAAGCTCTCTATCTGTCACCATCGTGCCCGTCTAGCTCTCAAATCTCAAAGAAGGCCTCCTGAACTTAACAGGTGTTATGCACGACTGCGTCGTCACGTCTGGTTCTGGGCAAGGAGTGTAAATACGTATTTGCCAGTCATGTTTACATATCTACAAGCGAGTTTAACGCTTTGTCTGGATTTTGTGTATTCTAGGAGTATTTATATGTATAATTGTATTTGTGTACCTGTGAGATGGAGATGGAGCAGAGTCAGATAGAAAAGAGATAGACAGATACAGATAGACAGAGACATGATAGACAAAGACAATCATTAAGGACAGATGAACAAGACCAGTGAGATAGACAGGCATAGGTTATGAACGTGCGGATGTTGCCACAAATGTTGCACATGGGTTATTATCAAGGTTTTGTCTTCCTCGACCACTTATAATACATTACCTCAAAGCCACTAAAATCGGGTCAACATCTTTCCATAAATGGGAGAAGTTAATAGTACATGAAATCAGTGAATCCCTGGTGTTTGCCGCTGTTGCTCTGGCTGGCTCAAGGTGAACTAGTGCTCCCACAAGGTACTAAGTGGTCCCAAATTTTTAATACAGATGCGCACAGAGCTAAGACATTTATGCTGACCAGGCATCTCATTGTCGTGCCAAATTTGGAGTCAGGAAAAGTAACGTAAATATCGTTTGGGCAGTAGCGTTACTAACGTATATACGTTTGGACCGTTTACGGGTTAATTACAGTGGACCCCCGGTGTTCGTGATGCTCCAAACTCGAAAAATTTAAATGTAAGTGTATTTTTAAAGTGCTTTTGTAAGTTTTTTTTGGGGAAAAAAAGGACTAGTCTAATTTACATTATTCCTTAGGGAAAATAAATTCGTTTGGTAATGGCACTTGAACACCCCATTCTAACGAAAAACCCGGGGCCCCGGGGGGTCCACTGTATTAATATTGTGAAAAAACTAATTTTAAAAACTCTTCACTTCTGAATTCATGTAATTTTCTTACAAATGCCCAGGGGTGTAAACTGAATATAATAGTTTTTGAGGCATTCACCTGTGCTCCATCCAAAGAGATACATATCAAAACAAAAATTATTTCATATAATGAAACAAATTATTTCGGGTTTTCCCTTTTTAAATTTATAAAATAAAAAGTAGAAAAAACCATTACCACTATGTTGCATGTAACAGTTGATTTGGAAATATCTGTACAAAGAAAATTTCCCTTTTTTTCTGACTTGAAAATATTGTTTTTTTTCCTCAAACAGGTTGGATTGTCCTGAACTTTCAATTATAAATACTTTAAGCTGTTTTGGGAACTTTATTCAGATTTAAAAGCTTAAGAGGGCTAATAAAAGAATAACCTAAGAAAGTCAGGCAAAGACTATTTCTACTGGGGGTTTTGGTTCTTCCTAAGAATGTGACCCCAAGACAACTGACTTTATTAGTTATTTTCTGCCAGGGAGTAGGGGGGTTAGGGTTTTAGAAGACTTGCCTATACGTACATCCCCCCGCCCCAATTTAACCCCGGTACTTTTTTACTAGGAAAACAATTTTATCCCCGGGGGTAAAAACACCGGGAACATGGAAAGATACAAATACAGTATATTTACAGCATCATCACACCTCTGTGTAAAAAAAGTAATATACGGGGGCCCTTTTAAAATGGGCCCCTAATCCGTTCCCGGGGTCGCCAAAAATTAAAAAAGGACTATTTTCAAAACAATTTTTCCCCCTAAAAATAATTTAAAAACAAATTAACCGCCAGACACCCAAAAGTATTTAAAAATTTTTTTTTTTTTACATAAAAATAAAATTTATCTAAAAGAAAACAAAGGGAAATATAAAACAGTACTAAGTTGAAATTACCTTTATTGAAGGTTGATGATGTGTGGAAGACAAAAAGGAAGAGGAAAAGGAGGGTTTTAGTGTTTGGGAAAGGGAAACCCCCTTTCCCTTAAGACTTCAGGTACCAAACCCCTTTTCCGGGGTTTCCCTTTTTGTTTTTTTTGCCACTAGGACCAGGGTTAAAATCACCCCCCCCGTCTCAAAAAAAAAAACTGTCCAAAAGGGCTGTTTCACATTTTTTTAAAAAAGTGACAAGACATTGTCATTAAAAATTTGATAAAAACCTGCAACAGCTTTGTCGGGGGGATGCTCCCCCACAAATCTTTCCCCCCTAGTCCACTTTAAAACATCTCCTTTAACCCTGAATAAACAACCTTTCCTCCTCCTCTGAAAAAATTTTTCCCGAGCTCTGGTCTGTTTTTGGGGAGATTAAGGCCCCCAAACTCTTCAGTGGGTTTGTTCTTCATTGTGGTCCCCCCACCTTTTCCCCCATCCTCACCAAAACCTCCATCCCCAGGGCGCCCCAATGCCCCAAATTTTTTTTACAACGGGGATGGGATGTCGGGGAAACCTCAAACTCTTCAAAATCTTTTCGAGGACAAAACTGGCCACAATTTTTCCAACAGATTTTAAAACCCCAATCACTTCTTCCCCAAACCCCCTTTCCATAAGGCAGAGAATGGAGGATAAAGGATCTTTTTTAGGGGCTCTCTTTGGGTTAATTCAAGTCTGAGGTATGCCCTTCGCTTCTTGAAATTTTAACCAGCCTTTGCTGGCCTTGAATTCATCCCAGCCTGTCAGGGCTTTTTTTTTACGAGATCCAAATTTCTGACTGTGTAACACTATCTCCTGCAACTCTTTTTTTCATCCCAAAAGCAACAACTTTCAACTTCGATTATTTGTGATCTCTTTTTTTTTAGCATATTCACCCCCTTTGCAACATCAGCTTCCTTGATTTTTTTCTTCAACAAATGGAAGTGATGGTTGAATGGGCCCTTCCCATACATCCCGGGGAGCTCCCCCACATGCATCCATTTCATATTTTTTTATGATCTCTTTCTTAACAATCGTTTTTCACTTTCTTTTCCAAAGAGCTGGCACTAGGCTTTTTGGGCCCAGGCTTATTTAGCAGTTGAAGCATTAAAAAAGAATGAAATATTAAGAAATGTATTTAAAAGCGTGAGGTGATCCACCCCTGGAAACAATGGCCCCTGACATGAAAGGGTTTGTGTGCCCGTGGGGCTGGGGGGCCGCTTTGGCGCGTTTCAACGACTGCCGATTTTTTAAATCAAAGGCAAAATAAGCCAATATTTTGCCCAAAAAAATACCCATTTTTAAATTTGCCATATTAAAGGGGGAATGATTTTCAGGTCCATGTAGATGAATCTGCTCTTAAAAAGAATGTTTGAATGAAATGGCATGATATAATAAAGTTAAGTGCTAACCCCAAAAAGGGTCAATCGACACTGTAGGAAAGGATGGGGAAGGGGGAAAAGGTGATGGGCAGGAGTGTGCAAGGGTAGGGGGTTAGTGGGGAAAAGGGAGACTGTAAGACTTAAATCTGTAAAAAAGTTGATGCAATAGGTTAATTTTTTTAAAAAAGTCAAAGAGCAACTCTGCATCAAAGGTGGGGCTATCAGCAAGGTCAGTTAGTGTGTTTTGGGGGGCATGTCGGAAGTGAATCCTAAGCCCCACTGATAGACAGGACAATTATTAAGATGGGGAACTGACAGTCCTCACAAAATGGTCCAGGTTTTGATGGATGCTGAGTTATCAAAAAGTAAAAATTTAGCAGTTGCAATTGCTAATTCACCATCTTGGGGTATTGTTTATAAATTAAGCCTTCCTCACAAAAGGGAATTCGTCCAAGCCCATCAGAAAAAATTCACCGCTAAGAAAGGAACATACATACTAAGGTACCTTCTTTTTAGTACATTTATTGAATAAAAGCACCAACCACCCCAAAATATACCCCAACCTAATTTAAATATTTCTGTCTTGATCCCATCAATCTTAGTTGTTTTACCCCCTTTCATTCTCCCCAATGCTCACGCACCTTCCCACACTCACATCTGGCTCTTCTCTTTTAAAAAAGATGTTAACGACCCCTGGCCAATGCATAAAATTTACAGATTTTCCCTCTTCAACATTTAACAGTTTTTTTAAAATTTTTCCTCCATCTTCCCAATACCTCCAACCCCCCTCTTCTGTTTTTAATTGTCAAACCCATTCTTTCCCCTAGGCTATTTCAACTTATTACCCCACCCAAAATGTGTTCATAGCCCCCACCTACTTTTTCATTTTCCCCATTCACTTTCCCCTTACCACTCTCTTAACCTCTAACTCCCCAAATACTAGACCCCCCTTTATATCAATTCATAAGATAATTTTCTCTTATCCCCCCCTTCTACCTCACCATTCCACCAATTGCCCCCTCTTTCCTCCCACCCCATCCTCCTATATCTCAAATTTTGATGCATCTAACACTGCTTTTTTAAATCTCCATCCTCTTCGCCCCATTACTTTAAAACTCACTAGCCTATCTTTCTATCTACCAATCATTGCTTATAGCCTACCCTAAATATCTCCTCCTCCTTTAGTTTAAAATTTTCACCTTTCCTTACTTACTGATGCCATTTCTTTGTACCCCATCTATCTTTTACTCTAACTGTAGCTACAACTAAAATGATCTGACATACCTGTTGCCCTCTATAAACATAGACATTCAGAAATCTACCCATCAACCTTTATTCACCAACACAAGTCCAACAAACTATCTTTCATTTCCCCAAATTTTATCTTGAATACTTATTTATCCTCTTCCTTAAAAGATGTATTACCTACTACCAAAACCCCTTTTAATACAAAATTCAATTAAAGGCCCCCCTTATCATTTACCCTGGCACCCCAAAAACCTACTACTCCCCCCAACTGTTTTTCCCACTTTAGCATTTATGTCCCCCCACAATTACCCCTTTCCCCAGTTGAAAACTCCCAAACACTCATTTAAAATCTCCCCCAAAAACTTCTTTTCAATTTTTCCCATAGGGATGAAAAGGAAAAAAAATAAGAAAAGAACTATTAGGAAAATAGAAAAAATTTAGATGAGTGTGTTACATCAGGTTGTAGTGTGACCCAAATGTAAATAGAAAACACATTCACCATCATTCATTCAATCCCTGTTTTCCAGAAGGGTTGGCAACTCTATTCAAATTATTCTTTGACTGCAGCATTCTCACTGCTCCTTTAGACTGCACACACTGTCCTTCCCACCTCCAGAATTATTATTACTTTATTATGAATTTTTAAACTACTACTAAGGGAAGCAATAAATCATAGGATTATACAGCACTTGGACAATGGGAGGCAATCCAAGGAAGGGAGGACAAATCATAAAAACAGGTGGGGTTTGAACTCATGGCAAGTCAGCCCTTAACTAGCAGGCCAGTGCTAGGACTGGCGCCATGGGTTCAAACCCCACTTGTTCAGTGATTTGTTTGCAATTGTTATTATGGTTTCATTAAGCACATTTTGAATAAAATTTATTAATTTTCACTTAGGAAATCATACACAGAGGTCCCCAAAATGGTATCTCTAAAATCCTGAGAATAATTAAATCTATTCACTGGTTTCCATTAGTAAAAACGATAGATATAACTGAATTTTAACCCTTTGGGGGTCGACAGGCCTTCTTGGGAAAAATGTTCTCAGGATCGAAAATTTTTGGAAAAAAATTAAAAATTTTTCTTATGAAATGATAGAGAATCCTTTCCGATCACAACGCCACCATAATTGAAATTTGATAAAAACTAACGAAATTATGCTTTTGTGAAATACCGGGATTGTTCACATTGACGCATCCGATTTCACCCACTTCGAGCCCTATTTTCAGCAAATTCCAATGTTTCAGTCTACTAAAATTATAGCTATTTCGCTAGAACTCCATTTCTTCTATCGATTGAGTACAAGAAACCGCCTATTTACCAATTTCAACTACCCGAAATAGTGGTCAGAAAAAGGCAGTTTTCCAATTTCACACAAATTTCAAACGATCCAATTTCAAATAGGGTCCAGAATAAACAAGACAGACATTCCTGGCACTAAAATAACAAATCTCTGTTCATTAGTCATGTCTCCAGGCCCTCTTACATTATTTTTGCTTTTCATTTTGAATTTTTATTCTCACAAAAATTAGAAGATTTACTGTTATGTATACAACTGCATCATTGTAAAAATGGTATAAATAATATCAGAGCACTTTGTGCATGAATATTAGACTCGCCAGTTGATGAGTATTGAACGCATTGTGATTTGTTTACTCTTGAACATCGTCAAAAATCGAACATTTTCACTACTTTGAGCTCAATTTTCCAAGGTACTTGTCATTGTCAAACCAATCAAAATCATCTCTATTTCTGTAATATATCTTCCATTCTATCAAATGTGACCAAAAACGAGAATACATCAATAAATACCATACAAAAAA
>WNWK01028070.1:0-25724 GCA_009830355.1 Cherax destructor | reverse complement strand
ATCATCACAGTGTAACACAACACTGTCATCATCACAGTGTAACACAACACTGTCATCATCACAGTGTAACACAACACTGTCATCATCACAGTGTAACACAACACTGTCATCATCACAGTGTAACACAACACTCATCATCACAGTGTAACACAACACTGTCATCATCATCACAGTGTAACACAACACTGTCATCATCACCCCGGTCACCTTTATCCCTTTCACAATCCTCTTCCTGTCCTCCTCTCCCTTAAACCTCCCCTCCCACCCTTCCCTCCCTCCTTCCTCCCTCCCCTCCCCTTCCTCCTCCCTAGTCGACCCTTACAACACTCCGGATTAAAAAAGATTAAAGTTCCCAAATTTACATTCACATTGGATAGTGTTTAAAATTGTTTCGTAATTACACAAGAACAACAATAATGAGACAGAGAGAGAGAGAGAGAGAGAGAGAGAGAGAGAGAGAGATAGAGAGAGAGAGAGAGAGAGAGAGAGAGAGAGAGAGAGAGAGAGAGAGAGAGAGAGAGGTCTTCCTGTCGTATATGGTAATCCAGGGAAATTTAATGGTGCGTCCCCCTTTGATAAAGACGCTGGCCCGGTGGTCTTCTCACAGTGTCATTCACACCCTCTATAGTTACACTGTGATTGGGCGCGTGTGTTGAGTGGGGCTCCACAAGAGTCAGTCCTAGATCCAGGGCTGTTTTAGTATATGTGAATGACATGACGGAGGTGATAGATTTAGAGGTGTCCTGTTCGCAGACGATGTGAAGTTAATGAGAAGGCTTAGGGAAAGTCAAAGAATAACAAAAAAAGCACAATACCGTGACTGGAACAATACACACACAACCAGTTTCTTGTGCCCTCCCCTGTCTACCTGCCTATAAATACCCCTTCTTCCTGTCCTTTGTGTTAGTGTGACTTTGTAAATGGTCCAAGTCAGACCGAAAGTCGTCGTAAGCTCCTCTCTTTTATATGTGCGGGTTGTGTGTGTAAAGTACGGCCTAGGGAGTCAAAGGCTGCAAACCTCCCTTAAGGAAAAGGATCCTGAGGTGAGTATCATACCGAGCACATCTCCTGAAGCGCATATCAACTAAATAACTGCTGCAGCATATGAGCGCCTGGCAAACCTGAGAATAGCGTTCCGATACCTCAGTAAGGAATCGTTCAAGACTCTGTACACTGTGTACGTCAGGCCCATACTAGAGTATGCAGCACCAGTTTGGAACCAACACCTGGTCAAGCACGTCAAGAAATTAGAGAAAGTGCAAAGGTTTGCAACATGGTTAGTTCCAGAGCTAAGGGAAATGTCCTATGAAGAAAGGTTAAGGGAAATCGGCCTGACGACACTGGAGAACAGGACGGTTAGGGGAGACATGATAACGAGATACAAAATACTGCGTGGAATAGATAAAGTGGACAGAGACAGGATGTTCCAGAGATGGGATACAGAAACAAGGGGTCACAATTGGAAGTTGAAGACTCAGACTAGTCAAAGGGATGTTAGGAAGTATTTCTTCAGTCATACAGTTGTCAGGAAGTGGAACAGTCTAGCAAGTGATGTACTGGAGGCATGAACCATACCTACCTAGTAGCGCTCAGTGAAGAGGCAGGGCCAGGAGCTAAGTATCGACCCCTGCAACCACAATTAGGTGAGTACACACACACATAAATACACACACACACACACACAACACACACCCACACACTACAACAGCTAGATACAACACCAACATGAGACCCCGGAGGGAAAGTCGTAGACTCAGGGGTACTGAGGAAAACTCGCCTGGAAAGGAAGAGTGGATGGAGGAGCTATGTCAAAGGATGGAACAAGAGTAGGAAACCAAGCTAGATACCCAGATGTTGCACATATGTCTAATATCATCTTGTTGGTATTGTATACCATTCATGAACAACTTGTCAGACATTGCAACATCATGGAGTCTTGGTTCCGAGGATATCTACATAACCTTCTTCACGGCTACTGCTACAACTACTACCACTAACCCATCCCTTGGGTATGACCTACTTCCACTGGGTAATCCCGCCTACCAGTGACTATGCCCTCGTCTGCTACCCGTCCCTATCCACTGACGCCTATATAAGCACCGGCCTCCTTGCGTCTGCTCCAGAATATCTACAGCTTCGGTTCTCTTCACACCAACTCCAAGGCTGAGGGACTGATTACCTCATCTTCTGTATATAGTTCTACTGTCTTCAAGTTATGTACTAGAATCTGTATTGATAAAGCCACTGGATGGTGAAAAGTCTACAATAAAGATACCCAGATGTTGCACATGTGTCTAATTTTCATCATGTACAACGAGTGGGGTGCCACCAGGATCAGTCCTGGGACCGGTGCTGTTTCTGGTTTATGTGAACGACATAACGGAAGGAACAGACTCAGAAGTTGATGTGAAGTTGAGAAGAATTCAATCTGACGAGGATCAGGCAGAACTACAAAGGTAATGGTGGTGTTGGCCACACATGTTAATGGTGGTGTTGGCCACACATGGTAATGGTGGTGTTGGCTGCACATGGCAATGGTGGTGTTGGACACACATGGTAATAGTGGTGTTGGCCACACATGGTAATGGTGGTGTTGGCCACACATGTTAATGGTGGTGTTAACCACACATGGTAATGGTGGTGTTGGCCACACATGTTAATGGTGGTGTTGGCCACACATGGTAATGGTGGTGTTGGCTGCACATGGCAATGGTGATGTTGGCCACACATAGTAATAGTGGTGTTGGCCACACATGGTAATGGTTGTGTTGGCCACACATGGTAATGGTAGTGGTGGCCACACATGGTTGTGTTGGCCACACATGGTAATAGTGGTGTTGGCCACACATGGTAATGGTGGTGTTGGCCACACATGGTAATGGTGGTGTTGGCTGCACATGGCAATGGTGGTGTTGGCCACACATAGTAATAGTGGTGTTGGCCACACATGGTAATGGTGGTGTTGGCCACACATGGTAATGGTGGTGTTGGCCACACATGGTAATGGTGGTGTTGGCCAAACATAGTAATGGTGGTGTTGGCCACACATGGTAATGGTGATGTTGGCCACACATAGTAATAGTGGTGTTGGCCACACATGGTAATGGTGGTGTTGGCCAAACATAGTAATGGTGGTGTTGGCCACACATGGTAATGGTGGTGTTGGCCAAACATAGTAATGGTGGTGTTGGCTGCACATGGCAATGGTGGTGTTGGACACACATGGTAATGGTGGTGTTGGCCACACATGGTAATGGTGGTGTTGGCCACACATGGTAATGGTGGTGTTAGCCACACATGGTAATGGTGGTGTTGGCCACACATGGTAATGGTGGTGTTGGCCACACATGGCACTTGCTATCTAGGGCAGCTGTGATGACAGCCAAGGTTCTGTACCTGGACCTCTCACACCACCTGCTAGCTAGGGAAGCTGTGATGACAGCCAAGGTTCTGTACCTGGACCTCTCACACCACCTGCTAGCTAGGGAAGCTGTGATGACAGCCAAGGTTCTGTACCTGGACCTCTCACACCACCTGCTAGCTAGGGAAGCTGTGATGACAGCCAAGGTTCTGTACCTGGACCTCTCACACCACCTGCTAGCTAGGGAAGCTGTGATGACAGCCAAGGTTCTGTACCTGGACCTCTCACACCACCTGCTAGGTACACATCTTACTGTCGCCCAGAGACATTTTCTAGTTAGGTCGTCCATTATCTCAAGAGTTATCTAACCAATCATTTACCTTTCTCACTAGATTCAGCCTAGAAAAGTGTCTCGTTTCTGCACTACGACTAGTTCTTTCTTGTGTTATCTAGTTTACTAACTTTACCTTGTCTTGTCTCCACTCCCACTTCCGCCCAGTACTCAGAACTGAGTACCGTGGTGGTACTGAGTACCGTGGTGGTACTGAGTACCGTGGTGGTACTGAGTACCGTGGTAGTACTGAGTACCGTGGTGGTACTGAGTACCGTGGTGGTACTGAGTACCGTGGTGGTACTGAGTACCGTGGTGGTACCGAGTACCGTGGTGGTACTGAGTACCGTGGTGGTACTGAGTACCGTGATGGTACTGAGTACCGTGGTGGTACTGAGTACCGTGGTAGTACTGAGTACCGTGGTGGTACTGAGTACCGTGGTGGTACTGAGTACCGTGGTGGTACTGAGTACCGTGGTGGTATTGAGTACCATGGTGGTACTGAGTACCGTGGTGGTACTGAGTACCGTGTTGGTACTGAGTACCGTGGTGGTACTGAGTACCGTGGTGGTACTGAGTACCGTGGTGGTACTGAGTACTGTGGTAGTACTGAGTACCGTGGCAGTACTGAGTACCGTGGTGGTACTGAGTACCGTGGTGGTACTGAATACCGTGGTGGTACTGAGTACCGTGGTGGTACTGAGTACCGTGATGGTACTGAGTACCGTGGTAGTACTGAGTACCGTGGTGGTACTGAGTACCGTGGTAGTACTGAGTACCGCGTTGGTACTGAGTACCGTGGTGGTACTGAGTACCGTGGTGGTACTGAGTACCGTGGTGGTATTGAGTACCATGGTGGTACTGAGTACCGTGGTGGTACTGAGTACCGTGGTGATACTGAGTACCGTGGTGGTACTGAGTACCCTGGTGGTACAGGGATGGTACCTACTGATGTCTTTCTTGATCTTATCCGCCTTTGTGTGGACTCTAACTCCTTTTCTTTTCAAGGTAAATATTATTCTCAAACCTTTGGTGTCGCTATGGGCTCTCCTCTATCTCCTGTTCTTGCTAATCTTTACATGGAATACTTCGAGACTGTTCTTCTTCCCACTATTGATGTACGTCCTTCACTCTGGCTCAGCTATGTAGATGACATCTCTGCTCTTTGGCCTCATGACTCAAGTCTCTTCCAACCATTTCTTGATGATCTTAATAATCTTGCTCCTTCCATTAAGTTTAAAGCTGATTGGGAATCTAATTCTTTGCTTCCTTTCCTTGATGTTCATGTCCACCGCTCAGTTACAGGTTTTGCCTTCTCCGTGTACCGCAAGCCTATGCACAGTGGCATGTACATTCATTACTTCTCTTATCATGCCTCCTCTGTCAAGAAAAGTGTTCTTATCTCCCTCTTTCTCCGTGCTCTCCGCATTTGTGATCCTCTGTTCCTTGAAGCAGAAATTTCCACTCTTCATAATTCATTTTCCCGCCTTGGCTACCCTTCCCATTTCATAGACTGCTTTCTCTCGTGCCAAACGGACTTTCTTCTCTCCTAAACCCTCTACTCCTGGGAACTCTCCTGTCCTCTGCCTTCCCTACATCTCTGGTCTCTCTAATCTCAGCAACTCTCTCCGTTCCTTAGACATCAAACTTACCTTTCGTCAGACTAACACTCTTCGCACTAATCTAGTTCATACCTCCCCTCCCTCCACAGATTCTCCTGGTGTCTACTCTATTTCTTGCTCCTCCTGTCCTCTTCAGTACTCTCGAGAAACTGGCCGATCTCTTTCTGACAGACTTAGGGAACACAAAAGTAGTTAGGCTTGCCGACACTAATAATGCTCTTTTCTGTCATGTCAGAGATCACAGTCATCCTATTGATTGGTCTTCTGCTAAAACTGTCTACCCTACGTCTAACTTTCATAGTCGCCGCCTGGTTGAATCCTCCCTTATACACAACTTTCCCTGTATGAATCTCAGCCCTGGCTTTGTCTCTGTTGATGCTTTCCTCTCCCATTACATTGTTAAATGCTCTAAACTTCAGAACACCCGTGACTTAACCTGATTCCTTTCCCTTTCATCTCTTCCCCCTTCTCCATTTTTTTTCTCCTATGGGTTTTCTTTTCTTTCTTTTCTTTTGCCTTGTATTTGTCCTTCTTTATTTTATTCGTCTTTTCCTCCCTCTGTGTTCTCGTCCAACCCATGCGGGCCGCCAGCTTCTTTGCAGTGCTCCTTTCCTAGAATATGACTGTCTCCACTACTACTACTACTACCACTTCCACTACTACCTCCATTATTACCCCACATTCTTGTACCCTTTCCCTGTCTGCCTGCCTATAAATACCCCTTCCACCTGTTCTGTGTGTTAGTGTGACTTTGTAAATGGTCCAAGTCGGGCCGAAACGTCGTCGTAAGCTCCTCTCTTTTTATATGTGCGGGTTGTGTGTGTAAATATAAACCAAGTTTTTAAATGGGTCACAGAAAACAAAATAAAGTTCAATGAAGACAAATTTCAATTAGTCCGCTATGGAAAACTGGAGGACATGATGATGAGGTTGTTTTTATTGTGTTAGAGACAGCGATTAACCATGATTCAAGGTGTTAGAGACAGCGATTAACCATGATTCAAGGTGTTAGAGACAGCGATTAACCATGATTCAAGGTGTTAGAGACAGCGATTAACCATGATTCAAGGCATTTACGTCTACGGAAATTTGGTTCTTTAATCACAATGCAGGCATCGTTAAACTTGGTTATTTGTGGTTACAAAAGTTGAGTCTTAGCTCCTGGTCCCTGCCTCTCTGCTGGTCGCTGCTAGGTTGCTCCTCTTATGGATGCACGAGCTCTGTCATACCTCTTCTTAAAACTATGTATGGATCCCGCCTCTACTACCTCGTTGTCTAGGTTGTTCCACTTTCCGACCACTCTAAGGCTAAACAAGTATTTCCTAACATCCCTCTGACTGGTCTTTTCCCTGACCACCTCATCTACATCGTAATAACGTACTTCTTGTTTTTTCTGTAACTCTAATTAAAAAAAATGGCTATAATCATAATCATAATTTTGAAAGGGGTGGAGGGATAAGCCAGCGGAAGGTCTCTGTCAGATGACCAAAAGCTGTTGTGGGGGGTCATCATATACTAAGACCCGCATCAGGAAACACTTGTTCTGTTTCCTGACAAACCTTACCTAACCTAACCTGACCTCTAATGTTAATATAATCTGTCTTCAGAGCTCATATTCTTAGCTCCTGGACTTTTCTCATTGTAAACCTTTACATGCTTTTCACGTGCTATATCAGGTGTGGGTTGCTTGCTGGTGCTGCGTACTCGAGGACTGGCCTGACACACACTGTGTGTCGAGTCATGAAGGATTCTTTTTTTTTTTTGAGTTTCCTGAAACTACTGTTAAACTTGCCAGTGTTGCTGTTGAAGTGATGTGTTGCCTCAGCTGATAGGTTCACTCTGAGCTCTTTCTTTTTCAGGGAGGTTTTCAGCCTGAACTCTCTTTCCGGTTTTCTTTGCCTTTCCATGATTTCCATTACTTTGCATTTGCTGGAGTTAAATTCAGACTAATACTACAACTTGTCCAGATCCTTCTGTAGTCCTTTTTGGTCTTCTCTTGTTTGTTCTCCTCTTTAGTTTTACATTATCAGCGAACAAGGAGACCTCTGACTCCGTCTTGTTTGTAATCTCAGAAGCCACAGAGAGAGATGTCTAGTTTCTGGTTTTATTGCCTTCCAGTTGTGTGTATACTGTCTGGTACTCACTGGTGCACTCTCTCTCTCTGACTCTCTGGCTTTGTTCTTGATTCTAATGACATCTCTCAACATCTTTTATTCAGCTGCTCACAGACTTCCTGGTCGTTACTAGTGAGCTCCCTTCCTTCCTTCTCCAGCATTATTACCACCTCCGTCACAGTTGTCTTCCTTCTATGTGACTGTACTACAACTTTGGCTCAGATTTAGTACAATGTTATTCTTAAATTGTTGAGCCTTTCTTCTTACCCATGCATATTAAATTCTTGTTCATCTCACTTCTCTGCTTCCTGGCAGTCTCTGCTTCCTGGCAGTCTCTGCTTCCTGGCAGTCTCTGCTTCCTGGCAGTCTCTGCTTCCTGGCAGTCTCTGCTTCTTGACAGTCTCTGCTTCCTGGCAGTCTCTGCTTCCTGGCAGTCTCTGCTTCCTGGCAGTCTCTGCTTCCTGGCAGTCTCTGCTTCCTGGCAGTCTCTGCTTCCTGACAGTCTCTGCTTCCTGGCAGTCTCTGCTTCTTGACAGTCTCTGCTTCCTGGCAGTCTCTGCTTCCTGACAGTCTCTGCTTCCTGACAGTCTCTGCTTCCTGGCAGTCTCTGCTTCCTGGCAGTCTCTTCTTCCTGACAGTCTCTGCTTTCTGGCAGTCTCTGCTTCCTGGCAGTCTCTGCTTCCTGGCAGTCTCTGCTTCCTGGCAGTCTCTGCTTCCTGGCAGTCTCTGCTTCCTGACAGTCTCTGCTTCCTGACAGTCTCTGCTTCCTGGCAGTCTCTTCTTCCTGGCAGTCTCTGCTTCCTGGCAGTCTCTGCTTCCTGACAGTCTCTGCTTCCTGACAGTCTCTGCTTCCTGACAGTCTCTGCTTCCTGGCAGTCTCTGCTTCCTGACAGTCTCTGCTTCCTGGCAGTCTCTGCTTCCTGGCAGTCTCTGCTTCCTGGCAGTCTCTGCTTCCTGGCAGTCTCTGCTTCCTGGCAGTCTCTGCTTCCTAGCAGTCTCTGCTTCCTGACAGTCTCTGCTTCCTGACAGTCTCTGCTTCCTGACAGTCTCTGCTTCCTGACAGTCTCTGCTTTCTGGCAGTCTCTGCTTCCTGGCAGTCTCTGCTTCCTGGCAGTCTCTGCTTTCAGGCAGTCTCTGCTTCCTGACAGTCTCTGCTTCTGTGTGTGTATTCAGAAATATGTATTCACTCACCTATATGTGTTTGCAAGGTTCGAGTCACAGCTCCTGGTTTCGCCTTTTTGCTGATCGCTACTAGGTTCCCTCTCTCCCTGCTTCTAAAGCCTTGTCGTACCCCTTCTTCAAGCTACGTATGGACTACGTATGGACAACGTATGTCACTACCACTTCACTCTGCAGGTCGTTCCACTTCCTGAATACGTTGTGTGTGTGGATGGGGGGGGGTGATGTGCGCCTCTACATAGTTGCCTCGTAGAGGTTAAGTTAAAACTAACTTGTTAACGTGATGATTATGTTGAGGTGTTGCTAATGAGTGTTTGTGTTGTGCAGGTGTTGAGGTGTTGCTAATGAGTGTTTGTGTTGTGCAGGTGTTGAGGTGTTGCTAATGAGTGTTTGTGTTGTGCAGGTGTTGAGGTGTTGCTAATGAGTGTTTGTGTTGTGCAGGTGTTGAGGTGTTGCTAATGAGTGTTTATGTTGTGCAGGTGTTGAGGTGTTGCTAATAAGTGTTTGTGTTGTGCAGGTGTTGAGGTGTTGCTAATGAGTGTTTGTATTATGCAGGTGTTGAGGTGTTGCTAATAAGTGTTTGTGTTGTGCAGGTGTTGAGGTGTTGCTAATGAGTGTTTATGTTGTGCAGGTGTTGAGGTGTTGCTAATGAGTGTTTGTATTATGCAGGTGTTGAGGTGTTGCTAATAAGTGTTTGTGTTGTGCAGGTGTTGAGGTGTTGCTAATGAGTGTTTATGTTGTGCAGGTGTTGAGGTGTTGCTAATGAGTGTTGGTGTTGTGCAGGTGTTGAGGTGTTGCTAATGAGTGTTTGTGTTGTGCAGGTGTTGAGGTGTTGCTAATGAGTGTTTGTGTTGTGCAGGTGTTGAGGTGTTGCTAATGAGTGTTTGTGTTATGCAGGTGTTGAGGTGTTGCTAATAAGTGTTTGTGTTGTGCAGGTGTTGAGGTGAAGGATGTTGTCTGGCCATGACTGCTGCTGCTGCTGCCTCCTCTGCCCTCCTAGCTCCCCTGCTGCTGCTGCTACTGCTGCTGCTGCTGTTACTCACATGCTGCTTCTCAGGTAAGTTCCACTCACCACCACACCCTTAAACTGTCCACACGTAGATATACGTTCACGTGCGTAGCTGACCGAACGTAGATCTACGTTTTATTTTTCATTCCTTCAAATTTAGTGTGATAGGCTTGAGTCGCCTAGATATGAGAGAATGGGTCCGCGCCCTCAGTGTTTACCTGGAGATAATTCCAGGGGTCAACGCCCCTGGTTAGATAAATACATGAGTGGCTGTGGGTGGGTGTGAGTTGGACCTGACTAGCTTGTGCTACTAGGTCTGATGCCATGCTCCTTCCTTCAGAGGATGTGACCTGACTAGGTGGGTCATTGGTCTAAGTTGGGGGGTGACATGGACCTGCCTTGCATGGGTCAGTAGGCCTGCTACAGTGTTCCTTCTTTCTTATGTTCTTATGTATTCGGCAGGCTGGCTGGCTTTGGCTGTCTCTGGCTGTCTCTCTATCTGTCTATAACTCTATCTGTCTATATCTCTATCTGTCCATATCTTTATCTGTCTATATCTTTGTCTGTCTATATCTTTATCTGTCTATATCTTTGTCTGTCTAAATCTTTGTATGTCTATATCTTTGTCTGTCTATATATCTATCTATATCTATATGTCCTATATCTCTGTCTCTCTCTCACATGTACACATAAGTACAGTTATAATACATAGTGTAAATTACCTAGGATAACCCAAAAATTCCAGGCAAAGTGCTATACAATGCTTGTAGATATAATACATAATAAGCATGTTAAACCCTTGGCAAGTAATACGCGTCGTCAATTCTGCATCGTGTATAATACCTGTTGGCTTACGAGACGCACTCTGAGACTGAGACAAGCAGACGGAAAGACATACACAGGCAGACAGATAAGCAGAGTTAGACAGACATAAGCAGAGCTAGACAGACATAAGCAGAGCTAGACAGACAGATAGATAGACAGACAGACAGATAGACAGACAGATAGACAGACAGACAGACAGACAGATAGACAGACAGACAGACACAGATAGACAGACAGTCAGATAGACAGATAGATACACAGACAGACAGATACAGACAGATAGACAGACAGACAGATAGACAGATAGATACACAGACAGACAGATACAGACAGATAGACAGACAGACAGATAGACAGACAGACAGATAGACAGACAGACAGACACACATAGACAGACAGACAGACAGACAGACAGATATTGAAAAAGGGAGGGTTCCCTCTAGCACTGGTGCTGACATTTATCAAATGTCACTGGGCTGTCAAGAGTTATCTGACACTTGTCAACACACCATTCTTCAAGGAGTTTCATATATACTCCAGGATGTCTAAAACATTGCTGGGACCTATAAATACTTCGTATATATTTATAGACAATAATAAATGACCAAGGAAGGTGAAACTGTTCACCTGTTGGTGTGATTGTGACTATTTGAGTACTATTTCAGTACATAATATTAGTGTTAGAACAAAGATTTGCTATGAAATCACAAGAACTATTGTAAATTGTAATTATCAGAACATAAAAATTATATAAATTAAAATAAAAACTAAAAAAACAAGTATATCGGCAATACTTCTGCAAGCGTCAGGACTTGATGTTGCCGTCAGGTGAGCATCCAGCACCAACTTAGCGGGCTTATATCTCGGTAAGTACTGCCCAAAAATTTTTTTTTAGCCTATCTTGTTTATAAAAATGTGCTCTTCATTTAAACATAAAATGATTTTTTTTTGGTTCAAAATATTCGGTTAGCTATGGGAGTGTTAAGGGTTAAGACTGAGGTGCCATCCATGGCACCACTGCCATGCCTCACTCTGCCAGCCTCTGTTGCCATGATACACGTCTGATACCTGGACGGTCAAGCATACACTTGTGCCAGGTACCTGACTGTAACACACAGGTCACGAGTCAATTATAACAGGTCTCAGGGCGTGACAGGTAACTCACACTGGTTATCCAGTGTACAGGGTGTACTGTACACCTCGGCACCTGTACCTGCTTCATCATGGAAACTGTACATCTGTACACTAATATGAAACATTGTAATGCATATAATAATATGTGAGTAGAAGATTAGTACATATGTACTGTGAGAGATATACACCTCTTAGTGTATATACACCTCTTAGTGTATATACACGGATATATACACCTCTTAGTGTATATACACAGAGATATACACCTCTTAGTGTATATACACGGAGATATACACCTCTTAGTGTATATACACAGAGATATACACATCTTAGTGTATGTACACGGAAATATACACCTCTTAGTGTATATACACAGAGATATACACCTCTTAGTATATATACAAGGAGATATACACCTCTTAGTGTATATACACAGAGATGTACACCTCTTAGTGTATATACACAGTGATATACACCTCTTAGTGTATATACACGGAGATATATACCTCTTAGTGTATATATACCTCTTAGTGTATATACACTAAGATATACACCTCTTAGTGTATATACACGGAGATATACACCTCTTAGTGTATATACACGGAGATATACACCTCTTAGTGTATATACAAGGATATATACACCTCTTAGTGTATATACACGGAGATATACACCTCTTAGTGTATATAGACGGAGATATACACCTCTTAGTGTATATACACAGAGATATACACCTCTTAGTGTATATACACAGAGATATACACCTCTTAGTGTATATACAAGAAGATATACACCTCTTAGTGCATATACAAAGAGATATACACCTCTTAGTGTATATACAAGGAGATATACACCTCTTAGTGTATATACACAGAGATATACACCTCTTAGTGTATATACATGGAGATATACACCTATTAGTGTATATACACAGAGATATACACAACTTAGTGTATATATACGGAGATATACACCTCTTAGTGTATATATACAGAGATATACACCTCTTAGTGTATATACACGGAGATATACACCTCTTAGTGTATATACAAGGAGGTATACACCTCTTAGTGTATATACAAGGAGATATAAACCTCTTAGTGTATATACACAGAGATATACACCTCTTAGTGTATATACACGGAGATATACACCTCTTAGTGTATATACACAGAGATATACACAACTTAGTGTATATATACGGAGATATACACCTCTTAGTGTATATACACGGAGATATGCACCTCTTAGTGTATATACACAGAGATATAAACCTCTTAGTGTATATACACGGATATATACACCTCTTAGTGTATATACACAGAGATATAAACCTCTTAGTGTATATACACGGAGATATAAACCTCTTAGTGTATATACACGAATATATACACCTCTTAGTGTATATACACGGAGATATACAAATCTTAGTGCATATACACAGAGATATACACCTCTTAGTGTATATACACAGAGATATAAACCTCTTAGTGTATATACACGGATATATACACCTCTTAGTGTATATACACGGAGTTATACACCTCTTAGTGTATATACAAGGATATATACACCTCTTAGTGTATATACAAGGATATATACACCTCTTAGTGTATATACAAGGATATATACACCTCTTAGTGTATATACAAGGATATATACACCTCTTAGTGTATATACACGGAGTTATACACCTCTTAGTGTATATACACGGAGATATACACCTCTTAGTGTATATACAAGGATATATACACCTCTTAGTGTATATGAGGACCTCAAGATAAGGAAGTGAAGCTACTCTCTCTCTCTAGAGATAGATAGATAGAGAGAGAGAGAGAGAGAGAAGAGAGAGAGAGAGAGAGAGAGAGAGAGAGAGAGAGAGAGAGAAGAGAGAGAGAGAGAGAGAGAGAGAGAGAGGAGAGGAGAGAGAGTTAGAGAGAGAGAGAGAAAGAGAGAGAGAGGAGTGAGAGAGAGAGAGAGAACCAGCACTGCTACTAGAATTATGACTTATTCACAACATGTCTCAGAGTTCTCTCTACATCATCACCATCATTATCTATCATCACCACCATCATCATCCATTATCATCATCATCCATTATCATCATCATCATCCATTATCATCATCATCATCCATTATCATCATCATCATCCATTATCATCATCATCATCCATTATCATCATCATCATGCATTATCATCATCATCATCAATTATCATCATAACCATTATCATCATTATCCATTGTCATCACGACCACCACCACCACCATTATTATCAGCCATTACCATCATCACCACCATCATCATCATCCATTAACATCACCATCATCATCATCACCACTATCATCATCATCCATTATCATCATCATCACCATCATCATCACCATCATCATCAGAAATATATTCATCACCACCATCATCATTCATTATCATCACCAACATCATTATCATTAAATATCATCATCCTCCATTATCATCACCATCACTATCATCATTATCATTAAATATCACCATCATCATCACCATCATCATCATCCATTATCAGCATCATCATCATCAGCATCCCCATTATCAGCATCATCATCATCAGCATCACCATCATCACCATCATCAGCATCACTATCATCAGCATCACCATCATCACCATCATCAGCATCACCATCATCAGCATCACCATCATCATCACCATCATCATCACCATCACTATCATCAGCATCACCATCATCAGCATCACCATCAGCACAATCATCAGCATCACCATCATCAGCATCATCACCATCATCAGCATCACCATCAGCACCATCAACATCATCAGCATCACCATCATCAGCATTACCATCATCATCAACATCACCATCATCAACATCATCATCATCAGCATCACCATCATCATCATCATCATATCATCATCATCAGCATCATCATCATCACCATCACCATCATCACCATCATCAGCATCACCATCATCAGCATCACCATCAGCATCATCCCCATCATCATCATCCATTATCAGCATTATCATCATCAGCATCACCATTATCAGCATCATCATCATCAACATCACCATCATTACCATCATCAGCATCACCATCATCACCATCATCAGCATCACCATCATCAGCATCACCATCATCATCACCATCACCATCACCATCATCAGCATCACTATCATCATCACCATCATCAGCATCACCATCATCAGCATTACCATCATCATCAACATCACCATCAACAGCATCATCATCATCAGCATCACCATCATCAGCATCATCATCATCAACATCACCATCAGCATCATCACCATCACAATCAGCATCATCACCATCATCAGCATCACCATCACCATCAGCATCATCACCATCATCAGCATCACCATCACCATCATCAGCATCATCACCATCACCATCAGCATCATCACCATCAACACCATCACCTTCAGCATCATCACCATCATCATTATCACCATCAGCATCACCATCATCATCATTATCATCAGCATCACTATCATCATCATCACCATCATCAGCATCACCATCAGCATCAGCATCATCAGCATCTCCATCATCAGCATCACCATCATCAGCATCTCCATCATCAGCATCACCATCAGCATCATCACCATCATAAGCATCACCATCATCAGCATCACCATCATCATCAGCATCAGCATCATCATCAGCATCATCATCAACATCACCATCATCAGCATCACCATCATCAGCATCACCATCATTATCATCACCATCATCAGCATCATCACCATCATCATCATCATTATCATCAGCATCACCATTATCAGCATCACCATCATCATCATCACCATCATCAGCATCACCATCAGCATCATCACCATCATCAGCATCACCATCATCAGCATCACCATCATCATCATCACCATCATCAGCATCACCATCATCCTCATCATTATCATCAGTATCACCATCATCAGCATCACCAACATCAGCATCACTATCATCACTATCATCAGCATCACCATCATCAGCATCACCATCATCACCATCACCATCATCAGCATCATTATCAGCATCATCACCATCATCAGCATCACCATCATCAGCATCACCATCATCAGCATCACCATCATCAGCATCATTATCATCAGTATCACCATCATCAGCATCACCATCATCAGCATCACCATCATCATCATCATTATCATCAGTATCACCATCATCAGCATCACTATCATCACCATCATCAGCATCACCATCATCAGCATCACCATCACCATCATCATCATTATTATCATCACTATCATCACCATCATCACCATCACCATCATCACCATCATCAGCATCACTATCATCACTATCATCACCATCATCACCATCACCATCATCATCATCATTATCATCACTATCATCACCATCATCAGCATCACTATCATCACCATCATCAGCATCACTATCATCACCATCATCACCATCATCACTATCAAGAAGAAGAGGAGGAGGAAGAAGAGGAGGAGGAAGAAGAGGAGGAGGAGGAGGGGAGGAGGAAGAGGAGGAGGAGGAGGAAGAGGAGGAGGAGGAAGAGGAGGAAGAAGAGGAGGAGGAGGGGGAGGAGGAGGAGGAAGAAGAGAAGTAGGAGGAGGAGGAAGAGGAGGAGGAAGATGAGGAAGAAGAGGAGGAGGAGGAAGAGGAGGAGGAAGAGGAGGAGGAGGAAGAGGAGGAGGAGGAGGAGGAAGAAGAGGAGGAGGAGGAAGAGGAGGAGGATGAGGAGGAGGAAGAAGAGAAGCAGGAGGAGGAGGAAGAGCAGGAGAAGGAATAGGAAGAAGAAGAGGATGAGGAGGAGGAGGAGGAGGAGGAAAAAGAAGAGGAGGAGGAAAAAGAGGAGGAGGAGGATGAGAAGAGGAGGAGGAGGAAGAGAAGGAGGTGGAAGATGAGGAAGAATAAGAAGAGGAAGAAGAGGAAGAGGAGGAGGAAGAAAAGGAGGAAGAGGAAGAGGAAGAAAAGGAAGAAGAAGAGGAGACAGAGGAAGAGGAGGATTAGGAAGAGGAGGAGGAAGGGTAGAAAGAGGAGGAAGAGGAGGAGGAGGCAGAGGAAGAATAGAAACAAGAGAAGTAGGAAGAGGAGGAGGAAGAGGAAGAAGAAAAGGAGGAAGAAGAAAAGGAGGAAGAGGAAGAGGAAGAGGAGGAGGAAATTCTTGAATATACATACACATGTATACAGGAGAGAGTGTATATCTGCGTGAGTATACATACACAGGTATACATGTAGAGGGTGTATGCCTGAATGAGTTTACATACACAGGTATACAGGAGAGGGTGTATGCCTGCGTGAGTTTACATACACAGGTATACAGGAGAGGGTGTATACCTGCCTGTGTATACATACACAGGCATACAGGATACGGTGTATACCTGCGTGTATACATACACAGGTATAGAGGGAGAGGGTGTATACCTGCGTGTATACGTACACAGGAATACAGAGAGAGGGTGTATACCTGCGTTTATACATACACAAGTATACAGGAGAGGGTGTATACCTGCGTGTATACATACACAGGTATGCAGGAGAGGGTGTAAACATGCGTGTATACATACACAGGCATACAGGATACGGTGTATACCTGCGTGTATACATACACACTAGAGTATGCAGCACCAGTCTGGAACCCACACCTGGTCAAGCACGTCAAGAAACTAGAGAAAGTGCAAAGGTTTGCGACAAGGTTAGTTCCACAACTCAGGGGTCTGTCTTATGAAGAAAGGCTGAGGGAAATAGGACTAACAACACTGGAGGAAAGAAGGGTCAGAGGAGACATGATAACGACATACAAAATACTGCGGGGAATTGACAAGGTAGATAGTGACAGGATGTTTCAGAGAGGGAACACAGAAACAAGGGGACACAACTGGAAGCTGAAGACTCAGATGAGTCAAAGGGATGTCAGGAAACATTTCTTCAGCCACAGAGTAGTCAGGAAGTGGAATGGACTAGAGAATGATATAGTGGAGGCAGGAACCATACATAGTTTTAAGACAAGGTATGATAAAGCTCATGGAGCAGGGAGAGCAGAGACCCAGTAGCAGACAGCGAAGAGGCGGGGCCAGGAGCTGAGTCTCGACCCCTGCAACCACAATTAGGTGAGTACAATTAGGTGAGTACACAGGTATAGAGGGAGAGGGTGTATACTTGCGTGTATACGTACACAGGTATACAGGATAGGGTGTAAACATGCGTGTATACATACACAGGTATACAGGAGAGGGTGTATACATGCGTGTATACATACACAGGTATACAGGAGAGGGTGTATACCTGCCTGAGTATTCAAACACAGGTATACAGGAGAGGGTGCATACCTGAGTGTATACATATACAGGTATACAGGATGGGATGTATACCTGCGAGTAAACACACAAGGCTGATGGTCTTTATGGTAATGTTTACCTCGTGATAGAAGGTCGTACAATTACATTATTGTAATAAAGTTACGTTTAAAGTGACGATGGGAATAAAGATCAGCTCTCCACCACGTAATAAAGATCAGCTCTCCACCACGTAATAAAGATCAGCTCTCCACCACGTAATAAAGATCAGCTCTCCACAACGTAATAAAGATCAGCTCTCCACAACATAATAAAGATCAGCTCTCCACAACGTATTAAAGATCAGCTCTCCACAACGTAATAAAGATCAGCTCTCCACCACGTAATAAAGATAAGCTCTCCACAACTCAATAAAGATCAGCTCTCCACCACGTAATAAAGATCAGCTCTCCACCACGTAATAAAGATCAGCTCTCCACCACGTAATAAAGATCAGCTCTCCACAACGTAATAAAGATCAGCTCTCCACCACGTAATAAAGATAAGCTCTCCACAACGTATTAAAGCTCAGCTCTCCACCACGTAATAAAGATCAGCTCTCCACAACATAATAAAGATCAGCTCTCCACAACATAATAAAGATCAGCTCTCCACCACGTAATAAAGATCAGCTCTCCACAACATAATAAAGATCAGCTCTCCACCACGTAATAAAGATCAGCTCTCCACAACATAATATAGATCAGCTCTCCACCACGTAATAAAGATCAGCTCTCCACAACGCAATAAAGATCAGCTCTCCACAACGTAATAAAGATCAGCTCTCCACCACGTAATAAAGGTCAGCTCTCCACCACGTAATAAAGATAAGCTCTCCACCACGTAATAAAGATCAGCTCTCCACCACGTAATAAAGATCAGCTCTCCACAACGTAATAAAGATCAGCTCTCCACAACATAATAAAGATCAGTTCTCCACAACGTAATAAAGATCAGCTCTCCACCACGTAATAAAGATCAGCTCTCCACAACGCAATAAAGATCAGCTCTCCACCACGTAATAAAGATCAGCTCTCCACCACGTAATAAAGATCAACTCTCCAACAACGTAACAAAGATCAGCTCTCCACAACGTAATAAAGATCAGCTCTCCACTACGTAATAAAGATCAGCTCTCCACTACGTAATAAAGATCAGCTATCCACCACGTAATAAAGATCAGCTCTCCACAACGTAATAAAGATCAGCTTTCCACAACGTAATAAAGATCAGCTCTCCACCACGTAATAAAGATCAGCTTTCCACAACGTAATAAAGATCACCTCTCCACCACGTAATAAAGATCAGCTCTCCACAACGTAATAAAGATAAGCTCTCCACCACGTAATAAAGATCAGCTCTCCACAACGTAATAAAGATGAGCTCTCCACCACGTAATAAAGATCAGCTCTCCACAACGTAATAAAGATCAGCTTTCCACAACGTAATAAAGATCACTTCTCCACCACGTAATAATGATCACCTCTCCACCACGTAATAAAGATCAGCTCTCCACCACGTAATAAAGATCAGCTCTCCACAACGTAATAAAGATCAGCTTTCCACAACGTAATAAAGATCAGCTCTCCACCACGTAATAAAGATCAGCTCTCCACTACGTAATAAAGATCAGCTCTCCACCACGTAATAAAGATCAGCTCTCCACAACGTAATAAAGATCAGCTTTCCACAACGTAATAAAGATCAGCTCTCCACCACGTAATAAAGATCAGCTTTCCACAACGTAATAAAGATCACCTCTCCACCACGTAATAAAGATCAGCTCTCCACAACGTAATAAAGATAAGCTCTCCACAACGTAATAAAGATCAGCTCTCCACAACGTAATAAAGATCACCTCTCCACCACGTAATAAAGATCAGCTCTCCACAACGTAATAAAGATCAGCTCTCCACCACGTAATAAAGATCAGCTCTCCACAACGTAATAAAGATCAGCTCTCCACAACGTAATAAAGGTCAGCTCTCCACAACGTAATAAAGATCAGCTTTCCACAACGTAATAAAGATCACTTCTCCACCACGTAATAAAGATCAGCTCTCCACCACGTAATAAAGATCAGCTCTCCACAACGTAATAAAGATCAGCTCTCCACCACGTAATAAAGATCAGCTCTCCACAACGTAATAAAGATCAGCTTTCCACAACGTAATAAAGATCAGCTCTCCACCACATAATAAAGATCAGCTCTCCACAACGTAATATAGATCAGCTCTCCACAACGTAATAAAGATCAGCTCTCCACAACGTAACAAAGATCAGCTCTCCACGACCATGGTATACCATGGTAAACTGTGGTACACCATGGATAAATATGGTATACTATGGAATACCAAGGTATACCATGGTATACCATGGTATAGCCAGGTATAACATGGGGTACAATAGCGACTAAGTAAGGCACGTGTGTTAACTCTATTTTCTTGGCTGCTTACGCCCGGGCAGTAGAATGGTAGCGTAGGTGTAGAGATACAGCCGATGACTAGACTCAGTTTATTAATGGCAAGGTGTAGGTATACACGGGAACAGAGCGTGAGGGGACCGGGAGCCAGCAAGGGTGAACCTGTCTCGACTAGGTAGGCCGTCGAAGTGAGAGAGAATCATGGCTGACCAGCCCGACCTTGATAGGCCTATAGATGGCAGCACCGTAGTGCCGTGCAGTTTGAAAGAGCCTACGAATAGGCTGTTTACATCTGCTCGGCCACCTACCGCGGGTCGTCTCGACACGACAATACTGGCGGGCACGAAGGTGTAAACAAGCAAACAAGGTTACCCAGGGGAAACTGGCTTCTGGTCACCTTATCATTTACAACCACGCCTCCAAAACTCCAAATAACATATCGTTATAAATGGTGTCAGCGGTGCCTCGCACCAGATGTGTTTGCCCGCGAGGGAAGGAAGAGGAATGAAGTTATCTACCATTTCATCAGTCTCTACAAGAAGCATCCGTCTCTCGATGAGTTATCCTGATGTCGTGTCTGCAAATCTCAGCATCCAGACACAGGTACAAGCAGGATTCAGGCCGAAATTTGTCTAATTCTCCGAGAAATGGCGTCACTGACTTCACGCCACAGCGTCCCATGCTGTTTCTCAGTCACATGATCAGCCTTGCCAGCATGTTCTGTTGTTGTTGTTCAGCTCAGCACTGCTATTTCAGCACTTCAGAGGTGAGTTAGTGGTGATTTCAGCGTCTAGTGTGGGTGTCTCCCTCGTGTATGGGTAGGGTGAGAGTAGGAAGCGGCAGGGCTCCTCGCCTCTCACCCAGACACTCACGCTCGCCCTAGTGTACGCCGCCACACACCATACACCACTCACTTCCCACTCCCTCTATGCTGTTTTCTGTGAATTTCCTTGTGAATTCTTGCCAGAGCTGTGTATCCGAGTGTCGAGGTCACTCGAAGCCACGTGTGACCAAGCCACGTGATCAGCACGCCATGTGGTTAGGCCAGATCAGGAAGCCACGCTGTGGGCTGCGCCCACATCAACCCATGACGTCACCCCCATGCTGCTGACGTCACGATGCTGCTGACTCCACGACGTCACTCCACTGATGTCACTTTGCGATGTCACCCCATGACATCCATCATGTCACTCCAGAACATCACCTCGCGACGTCACCCACGATGTTGCCTGACGTTCCTCGCGACGTCTGCTGACATCACTCGCGATGTCACGCCTGATATCACCCATATGATGTCCCGAGTGCTGTAGTTTCTCAGTGAGCATTTTATTTTCATTATTGTCGAGAAGTTTGAGAGAGAGTGTTCATTAATTCCTCTCAGTCAGTGTTCTCACATGTTCGAGTATTGCTTTGTGACGATTTTTATACAGAAAAGCGTCATTTGCTAAGCCATGTTGTACCACATGTGTAGTATGTGTGCAGTTTCTCGTGTGTCCTATGTAGCACCTGTGTGTTACTTTGTCACCCAGTGTGTGACCAGCGCCCTGCGCGCTTGACAGCTGACATTTGTCAGTCCAGGCGTCAGTTACGAGCGTTCGAGCGCCCTGTACAGAAAGTTCTTATTGTTCGCCGCTGCTCGTAGATGCCTTTGCTGAATCATACCCGTGACGATTCTCCCATCGAGACCGTTAAACTTCACCTCCAAGACCGTCAGTCCAGTTATTGCAGATGACCAGTCTGGGGACACTTACACTGCCCTCTGCTGTAACTTCTACTGTCGAGAGATGTCACTCGTCAAACCACAGTTAAGCCTGTTGGCAGGCGACTGTCAGCCTCGTGTCACAGCTTCAGTGAGCAGCCTGCACAAAGATGATGTCACTTTGTCTGCTAGCCCAATCACTGCAGTATGGTGTATGCTGTTACGACCTCCAGATGTTTCGCCGAGTCGTCCCTGTCACGACTCTCTCCACACTCGCCAGCAGCGACAGCTCCAGCGACAGTACCAGTCGAGGAATGTCCTCCTGAGTCTCGTGAGTCGCTTGCCAGTCCTGTCCTGTTGCGACTACTGACGACGCCTCACTCGAGGGCACCAGCAGTTGTGCCCCAGGTTGAGCGAACCCCTGCAGCGACTACTACGATGTCTGCTTTACATCCCAGAGGAGACCGTACCCTGTTACGTCACAGCTCATGTCTCCCGTGTTGCAGTATGTATCCAGACGCAGGAAGGTGTGCAGTGCTGCATCAACGCTCACTGCCTTAGACCACGAAGCACACCTTTTTTTTCTTCCCTCTCTGGAGGAAGTTTTTTTTTTCTGTCCATATGTTTATGTATATATGTGTTTTTTCTTACGTGTTCTGTGACCTGTTCTTGCGAGAGAGAGACCCGAGTTTTTTTACTGCGATTCATGGTCGGGTCGACCATGGGTATTGTGACCGAGCGATGTAGACAGTCTGACTGTCTGCATAGACAGCCCATGCTGTCTGCCAGCTGAGTTCATATTTTGTGTCATGCTAGTTTCCATAGTTTCCGCCAGAGGGCAAGGCTGTAGGCATACCCATGTGAGTCTGTCTCACCCCTGCCTCTCCCTCACTTGGCGCCCAGACTACACTCCGAGAACAGGCCTACTCATCTCCCTCTCGCAAGGCATGGCCCTTGGCCATGGCCACAGACACACAGCCTGTGAACTCGCACCTTTATACAAATAAAGTAAGAAGCCTCCGAAGCCTTATCATTGCATTCCCGCTACCAAGAAAACTCCAAATAAAATATCATTATAAATGGTGGCAGCGGTCCGACCTTGATAGGCCTATAGATGGCAGCACCGTAGTGCCGCGCAGTTTGAAAGAGCCTACGAATAGGCTGTTTACACGTGCAAGAGTTAAGTGTATGTGGAGAGACACTTACGTACCTTTCAAGGACGTTTATTAAAGGAAACGTTTCGCCCGAAGCTGCTTCTTCAGGACTGAAGAAGCCGCTCCTGGCGAATATTTCCTCTAATAAATGTCCTGGACTGTACCTAAGTGTATCTTTCCACATCTTGTCGGTATCACCATAACATTTCTCTTGGGTATCCTTATAGATGAAACGTTTCGCCCACACATAAGGCTTCTTCAGTCACATACAGAGTGGTACAGGTATGATACAACACAGACGAGATGAAGAATTTGTCACATGTGCGACATCCGGGTATCTTTATTGTAGACGTTTCGTCATCCAGGGTCGAAATGTCTACGATAAAGATTCCCAGATGTTGCACATGAGTCTAATTCTTCATCAAACACAGACTCAGCAGTGTAGTAGTGAAGTGAAGATGATGTAATCAGTCCATCAATCTTGGAGACAATGGTATTTGAGGTGGTCAGTCCCTCAGCCTGGAGAAGAGTTCAGCTTCATGGTCTGGAACATCATGAAGCTGAAACATTAAGGTGGAGCCTTAATACCGTCGAAGGTGAGGTGGAAGATCTCCAAGACCCTGCAGGGGACGGGATTCACTAGTAGAAGCAAGAAGGCAAGTTTTTCGAGATCTTATGGTTTAGGTTCGTGTCGTTCCAGACCATGGAGCTGAACTCTTCTCCAGGCTGAGGGACTGACCACCTCCAATACTATTGTCTCCAAGGTTGTTGGACTGATTACCTGCCTTCCGCACAGCACAGCTGCTACAAATGGCTTCTTTCGAAGGGAAGAGGGCACGATGATGTTCCAAAGACACAATAAAGTTTGAGGCCTAGTTCCCAGGCCTATTGTGTATCCATGTGTTCTTGCGCTACCCTCTATAGGATGGGTATGAGGTACACAATAAACAAGCCGCTCCGGATGTTTTCCATGTATTAGATACATGAAAATCCATCTGCCTACCTTCCCAGTTAGGCCTATGGTCATCATTTTGTGTGCAATCACCCCATGATCGCATCTGTCAAACACCTTTCCAAAATCTGTGAGTATCACATCTTCATTTTGATTGTGTTCCAACGCCTCCGTAACTCTGTCACAGTGGTTCAGCAGTTGTGACAGGCATAGTCTTCCAGTTCTAAAACTATGCTGAATTGTTTACTTCTGTGTACTCTTGCATACTCCTGTGCACTCCTGAGTACTCTTATTATGTGTATTGTGCACTCTTGTGAACTCCTGTCCTGTGTACTCCTATGCGCTCCTGTCTTCTCTAATTTAGATATCCCATACTTTGGCTGAGTTAGAGTGGGGAGCGACCTCGTAAAAGTCAGTTAGTAACTCGTAAGAGAGAGTTGATGTGTGAGGGAGCTTAGACAAAGTGGCAGAGTGAGGTGTATTACACACACACACACACACACACACACACACAAACACACACACACACACACACTCACACTCACACACACACACACACACACACACACACACTAACACACACACACACACTAACACACACACACTCACACACACACACACACGCCCCGATGGCATGGTGGCTAGCGCTCTTGCTTCACGCACGGAGGGCCCGGGTTCAATTCCCGGCGGGGCCGAAACATTTCGAAGTGTTTCGTTACACACACACACACACACATACAACAGGCCTAGTGTCTAATCGACATGTGCCTAGGACAAAATGGTAACTAACACACACACACACACAAGGTTAGTTCCACAACTCAGGGGTCTGTCTTATGAAGAAAGGTTGAGGGAAATAGGACTAACAACACTGGAGGAAAGAAGGGTCAGAGGAGACATGATAACGACATACAAAATACTGCGGGGAATTGACAAGGTAGAGAGTGACAGGTTGTTTCAGAGAGGGAACACAGAAACAAGAGGACACAACTGGAAGCTGAAGACTCAGATGAGTCAAAGGGATGTCAGGAAACATTTCTTCAGCCACAGAGTAGTCAGGAAGTGGAATGGACTAGAGAAAGATATAGTGGAGGCAGGAACCATACATAGTTTTAAGACAAGGTATGATAAAGCTCATGTAGCAGGGAGAGCAGAGACCCAGTAGCAGACAGCGAAGAGGCGGGGCCAGGAGCTGAGTCTCGACCCCTGCAACCACAATTAGGTGAGTACACTCACACACACACACACACACACTGCAACACCCCCTCATACACACACTAATACACCACACATACACACATGGCAGGACGAAGAAAAAGGGTACTAGGGATAGCTGGGATGAACAAGAAACACTGACAGAAAGGATTAAGAGCAAAATGGAACAGGAATTGGATCAAAGGCTAAGTGAGTTTTGCAACACAATGGTCGTGAAGATATCTGCAGTGATTAAGAAGGGGGAGTTATGAACGCTAGTTGCTGAGGCAAGGATGCAGAGACTGGAGGAGGAACTATAAGTTCTGATGCAAAATATAGAGGCGAGGGCCAACAGGAGCAAGGAACTGGGTGAAGGAACAACATTGGACAG
>WNWK01028069.1:0-25725 GCA_009830355.1 Cherax destructor | reverse complement strand
GGGGGATAAAAGAGAGTGTAAAAATTATAGGGAATAAGTTTACTGAGTATACCAGGTAAAGTGTATGGCAGGGTTATTATTGAAAGAATTAGAGGTAAGACAGAGAGTAGGATTGCAGATGAGCAAGGAGGCTTTAGAGTGGGTAGGGATGTGTAGATCAAGTGTTTACAGTGAAGATATATGTGAACAGTATTTAGATAAAGGTAGATAAGTTTTTATTGCATTTATGGATTTAGAAAAGGCATATGATAGAGTGGATAGGGAGCAATGTGGCAAATGTTGCAAGTGTATGGAATAGGTAGTAAGTTACTGAAGGCTGTAAAGAGTTTTTATGAGGATAGTGAGGCTCAGGTTAGGGTGTGTAGGAGAGAGGAGATTACTTCCCGGTAAAAGTAGGTCTTAGACAGGGTTGTGTAATGTCACCATGGTTGTTTAATATATTTATAGAGGGGTTGTAAAGAAGTAAATGCTAGGGTGTTGGGGAGAGGGGTGGGATTAAATTATGGAGAATTAAATGCAAAATGGGAGTTGACACAGTTACTTTTGCTGATGATACTGTGCTTATGGGAGATTCTAAAGAAAAGTTGCAAGGTTAGTGGACGAGTTTGGGAGAGTGTGTAAAGGTAGAAAGTTAAAAGTGAACATAGATAAGAGTAAGGTGATGAGGGTATCAAACGATTTAAATAAAGAAAAATTGGATATCACATTGGAGAGAGGGATTATGGAAGAAGTAAATGTTTTCAGATATTTGGGAGTTGATGTGTCAGCGGATGGGTTTATGAAGGATGAGGTTAACCATAGAATTGATGAAGGAAAAAAGGTGAGTGGTGCATTGAGGTATCTGTGGAGACAAAAAATGTTATCCATGGAGGCAAAGAAGGGAATGTACGAAAGTATAGTGGTACCAACACTCTTATATGGGTGTGAAGCATGGGTTGCAAATGCTGCAGCGAGGAGGAGGCTGGAGGCAGTGGAGATGTCCTGTCTAAGGGCAATGTGTGGTGTAAATATTATGCAGAAAATTCGAATGTGGAAATTAGGAGAAGGTGTGGAGTTACTAAAAGTATTTGTCAGAGGGCTGAAGAGGGTTGTTGAGGTGGTTTGGTCATTTAGAGAGAATGGATCAAAGTAGAATGACTTGGAGAGCGTATAAATCTGTAGGGAAGGAAGGCGGGGTAGGGGTCGTCCTAGAAAAGGTTGGAGGGAAGGGGTAAAGGAGGTTTTGTGGGAGAGGGACTTGGACTTCCAGCAAGCATGTGTGAGCGTGTTAGATAGGAGTGAATGGAGACGAATGGTTTTGGGACATGACGATCTGTTGGAGTGTGAGCAGGGTAACATTGTGTGAAGGGATTCAGGGAAACCAGTTAATTGATTTAGTTGGACTTGAGTCCTGGAAATGGGAAGTACAATGCCTGCACTTTAAAGGAGGGGTCTGAGATAGTGACAGCTGGGAGGACTTTTCTCAGCTGTCGTATCTGAGCTCCTCTGCAAAGACAGTGATTATGTATGAGTGTGGTGAAAGTGTTGAATGATGATGAAAGTTTTTCTTTTGGGGATTTTCTTTCTTTTGGGTCACCCTGCCTCGGTGGGAGACGGCCGACTTGTTGAAAAAATATATATATTTATACGTATATATATATATATATATATATATATATATATATATATATATATATATATATATATATATATATATATATATATATATATACATGTATATATATGTATATGCGGCCCAAGTAACGGTATGGTGGGTATCCGTTCCTTGTATGGTATCAGTATCGGTTAAAAACAGCCGATACTAGCCGAAACGTTTTTAAATATTAATATAACATATCTGTTTAAAAATATCATTAATACTTAACTTCATGAATGTGAGAGTTTCTAGTACACACACACACACACACACACACACACACACGCCTGGTCCAAGGGCTGTGACTTGACCCCTGCAACCACAAATAGGTGAGTACACACACATATATATACATCCTTACACATACTAACATACACACACATAGGGGAATAGAGGGACACAGATATACACACACCCACTATTGAGAAGTGTCTTTAACAACCAGTAACTAACACAACAGGCCAACTAATGAGTAATAACATTATCATCTCAAAGTTAAGTAATTTAGTATTTAACCTTCCTGTGTTATTTAATATCCATTGTGCAAGAAGTACTCCCTAATATATTGAACACAGTCATTATAATTTAAAAAAATAAATAGGAAAAGTATCGAAACCGGCCGTATCCCACCGAGGCAGGGTGACCTACGAAGAAAAACCAAAGTTTTACTTTTTAAATTTAGTAATCCATACTGTAGAAGGGGTTACTAGCCCCTTTCTTCCGGCATTTTAGTCGCCTCTTACGACACGCATGGCTTCCGGAGGAAGAATTCTTTTCCACTTATCCATGGAGGTAAGAAATAAAGTGGTATTGAATCATTTACCAAACTGCGGCAGGCCAGAATTAGAACCCACGACACATTGGCCCGCGCAATAGGCCACACAATGTACATTGCATGGCCTCTTGATGCGGAACAATTTCGTGTGCCGTGGGGTCGAATCCTGGCCTGCCGCAGATTGGTAATATATATGTGGTGACGAATAGGTTAAACTGGTCAATTAGCAAGAACTCATTTAAAATTAAGTCCTTAAAATTTTCGGTTATACGTTTAAAGATATATATTTATCATTTATGTTAATGTAAAAATTAATAATTTTGTATCAAAAGAACCTTAGAAAACTTACCTAACCTTATTATAACAAGCACAATTTAATTTAGCCTAATACAACTAAATATATTTTAGACAAGTTTACAATAATTTAATAATAAACAAACGCAACGAAATATTTTTTTTTTCGTTAGGTTCTGAATAATTTTTGCGAAATTATTGCATACACAAATTTTCGCTTGCCTTATTCTGTAAGAAGAGCGTTGCTATTTAAGCCAAAATCGCAAGTTTTACCTATTCGTCACGACATATATATACACACACCCTCCATTAGTGTCTTACCAGAGGCAAGACAGTGATGGAATGAGTGATGGTGAAAGTGTTTCATCTTTTTTGGGTCACCCTCCCTCCATGGGAGACAGCCGGTGTGTTAAAATAAATATGCGTGTGCGTAGATATATTTAAAAAAAATTCATATGGAAGATTTATTTCCAAGGAATTGGAGCTACTATTGAACCTGATTACCTGCCGTGCCTCCAAAGACTGTAGCAGTTTCAAATATCTATTAAAATAATTACAATGATGATAATAACATTGCCAATAATAATAATAATAATAATAATAATAATAATAATAATAATAATAATAATAATAATAATAATTAACATAATTTTCGGGGTTACGTGAGTGTGCATGACACGATATTTTTCAAATAAAAATCATTGAAGTGTTAAAGATGTGATATTTTGGTTAATATTTATATAAGCGAAATATATAAGGAAATATAAATATGAACCAGGGAGAAAGTAAAAACCAAGGAAGGAAAAGCAGGAATAGGAAAGGCGGAAGTATAACCAGGGACGGAGTAGGAACCAGGGAGGAAAAAAGAGCCAGGTAGGGAGAAGGAATAAAGGAGAGAGGAAGAACTAGGTAGGTAGGAGGAAGAAAGCAGGGAGGAAGAACTAGGTAGGGATTAGGAACCAACGAGGGAAGAGGAACCAGGGAAGAAGAAGGAATGGGCTGTGAAGAGGAACCATGGAGGAAATAGGAACCAGGGAGAATGTAGGAACCAATGAGAGAAGACTATCCAGAGGAAAAGAAAGGGACCAGGGAGGGAGGATGAACTAGGGAGAAAATATAAACCAGGGAGGGAGGGAGATAAGGACACGTCAATTTGGTGAGTGGAACAGTGATAAGACACATGCTGGCTGAGGTGACGACTAGACATGTATATAAACCAGACAGGATAGTGGTGGTGGTGGTGGTGTTGGTGGTGGTGGTGGCATTGCTTGTGGTAACTGATGTGATAATGGTGGTTGCAGTTGTGGTAGTTGTGATGGGGGTGGTTGCAGTTGTGGTAATTGTTGTGATGGTTGTGGGTGCAGTTATGGTAATTGTTGTCGTAGTGGTGGTTGCAGTTGTGGTAGTTATAATAGTGGTGATTGCATTTGTGGTAATTGTGATATTGGTGGCCGTAGTTGTGGTAATTGTTGTGATAGTGGTGGTTGCAGATGTTGTAATTGTTATAACAGTGGTGGTTATAGTTGTGGTAATTGTTGTGATGGTGGTGGCATTGCTTGTGGTAACTGATGTGATAATGGTGGTTGCAGTTGTGGTAGTTGTGATGGTGGTGGTTGCAGTTGTGGTAATTGTTGTGATGGTGGTGGGTGCAGTTATGGTAATTGTTGTCGTAGTGGTGGTTGCAGTTGTGGTAGTTATAATAGTGGTGATTGCATTTGTGGTAATTGTAATATTGGTGGCCGTAGTTGTGGTAATTGTTGTGATAGTGGTGGTTGCAGATGTTGTAATTGTTATAACAGTGGTGGTTGTAGTTGTGGTAATTGTTGTGATGGTGGTGGGTGCAGTTGTGGTAAATGTTGTGATGGTGGTGGTTGCAGTTGTGATGGTGGTGGTTGCAGTTGTGGTAATTGTTGTGATGGTGGTGGGTGCAGTTATGGTAATTGTTGTCGTAGTGGTGGTTGCAGTTGTGGTAGTTATAATAGTGGTGATTGCATTTGTGGTAATTGTGATATTGGTGGCCGTAGTTGTGGTAATTGTTGTGATAGTGGTGGTTGCAGATGTTGTAATTGTTATAACAGTGGTGGTAATTGTTGTGATGGTGGTGGGTGCAGTTGTGGTAAATGTTGTGATGGTGGTGGTTGCAGTTGTGGTAGTTGTGATGGTGGTGGTTGCAGTTGTGGTAATTGTTGTGATGGTGGTGGGTGCAGTTATGGTAATTGTTGTCGTAGTGGTGGTTGCAGTTGTGGTAGTTATAATAGTGGTGATTGCATTTGTGGTAATTGTGATATTGGTGGCCGTAGTTGTGGTAATTGTTGTGATAGTGGTGGTTGCAGATGTTGTAATTGTTATAACAGTGGTGGTTGTAGTTGTGGTAATTGTTGTGATGGTGGTGGGTGCAGTTGTGGTAAATGTTGTGATGGTGGTGGCTGCAGTAGTGGAAATTGTTGAGATGATGGCGAATACAGTTGTGATAATTGTTGTGATGGCAGTGACTGCAGTTGTGGTAATTCTAATAGTTGTGATTGCAGGTGTGGTGACTATTGTGATGGTGGTGGCTGCAGTTGTGGTTGCAAGTGTGGTGTATATTGTGATGGTGGTGGCTACAGTTGTGGTAACTGTTGTGATGGTGGTGGTTACAGGTGTAGTAACTGTTAAGATAGTGGTACCAGTCGTGGTAATTGTTGTTGTAATGGTGGTGGTTGCATATCTGCTAATTGTTTTGAAGGTGGTTACAGTTGAGGAAATTGTTGTAACGGTGGTGGTTGCAGTCACAGGAATTTTAATTGTGGTGATGAAAGTGGTGACTGGAATTGTATTAAGGGTGGTGGCTGAAGTTACATGAATAGTAATTGTGGTAGCAGAAGTGGTAACCGAAGTTGTGGTAATTGCGGTAGAGGAAGATGTGGCTTAGTTGTGGTAATTGTTGTGATGGTGGTGACATCATTTTTTATTGGTACTTGTAATAGTTTTAGTGGTAGGTGCAATTGTGATAGTAATTGTTTTGGTCGTGGTGGTTGGAACTGTGGTACTTGCTGTGATGGTGGTGACTACAGTTGTGGGAGTGATGATGGGTACAATTGTGAGAATGGTAATTGTGGTAACGAAAGTGGTAGATGCGATAGTAATTATGGTAGTTGTAGTAATGGTTACAGTAGTGGTTGTGGTAATTATGGTGGGGGTGTTGGTGTTTTTGTAATTTTCGTGGTTGTAATGGTTATAAAAGTATTGGACGCAGTGTTTTTGTGGTAATTTTTTTTGGGCTACTGCAATTGTGATATTTCTTGTTATGGTAATTGAAGTGGTTGTGGGAGCTACAGTTGTAGTAATTTTGGTAGTGGTTGTAGCCGAAGTTGTTGCAAATGTTGTGGGGAAAATTGTGGTAGTGGTGGTAGCTGTATTTTACATGTTATAATTTTTGGAGTGGTAATTGGGGAAGTGGTGGTAATTGAAGTAGTGGTGGTCGTGATTGTATTTTTGCAGATAGCTGATGTCGTGATGGCGGTGCATAAGTTGGCTGTTATGGTAAATGTTGAAGTGGTGGTAGAAATTGTTGTGGTGGCAATTTTAGTTATGAGTTATTGGCAGAGATAACTGTCGTGATGATTATATTTTTTTAGATATTTGGTGTTAATTATTTTGGTGATAATTTTCGAGAAGGTGGTAATTGTGATAGAGATTTTGTCTTTGGTAATAAAGGTTGTAGTAACTATTTTGGTGGTGTTGGTGGTGATGGTAGTGTTGGTAGTGCTGGTGGTGTTGGTAGAAGTGGTGTTGGTGGCAGTAGTGGTGTGGTGATAGTTATGATGTTAGTGAAAGGTTTAAAAGTGTGGCTAGAAATTTAAGTACTGGAGATAATGATTGTTAGTGGAAATTTAGGTTGAAATGATTGTTAATCTGGTGTCGGTGACAACGTAAGATGATCAATTTTGAACGTAGTCGCAGTAATGCTAATCGTAATTTTAGCTGTGATTATTGTGATGGCTGTGGGACTTGCGACGGAACTGTCGATAGCCGTCAAGGAGGTAATTGTTGTGGTGTAGGTGTAAGCAATATTGGTGATAACGAATGGTCATAATTTCGTATTTTTTGGTAAGGTTTATAGTAATTTTCATTGAGATTTTGTTGATAAAAGCTGTTGTGACGGTGATGGTGGTGGAGGTGGTAATGATAATTGTGGTAATGACTGTGGTATCGTTGGATGTACTGTTAATGGTGATCGTTGAGAAGAGTTACTGAGGTGATGAAGGTGTGGTGACACTAGATTTGCCAGTTGTGGTGAGGGGTATAGTTCAACGACAGTGGTACTGATTGTAGCTTCCGGGATGATAATCATGTTATTGTGGCAGTTATGACGATGGTAGTTATTGTCGTGGTGGTTGTGGCGGTAGGACCTCCAGGTATTCCTCGGTGGTGGACGGTGCTCTAGGAAACTACCGGTATCAATGCTTCACTCTAACCTCCACAACTACCACACCCTCCTGATGGTGGTGTTGTTGATGGTGACAGTGGGTGTTGCCGCAGCGGTTGTTGTGGTAGTGGTGGGGTGTGTGGTCGTAATGGTGGTGGTGGTGGTCGTGTCGGTACAACCCTTTGCCATCTCTGCATCCACTACTAACTACTACACTCTCCTGTGACAATAGAAACCGAAGTCATTAATTTTTAATTGAAAGAAAATCATAATTTATTGCAGTAAATACATAAATACTTTCTCAATTAGGATATCACTAATCATTAAAGTTGTATATACAAATAAAGATACAGGAAAATAGATATTTGTATTTTATTTGTATTTGGAAAGAAACTTGTGTACATGTATCAAATTTAAATTTTAAAATCTGATGATGTAAAATCTGATCTCTAAATTGATCTAGTTTTAATTTGGTAACTTATTATAATATCCAAGTTGGTAACACTGTCTTGAAAAGAGAACTTGTATTAAACCTGTCATTAACCTGACTACCTTTCGTTTATATGTAGTCCACTGATCTCAATTAGAAGATTTTAGCCTTCCATTAAGGCACAATGTCTAGGCCTTTATGTTTTGAGCCCAAACAGCTTGAAGGTGACCCTAATCAATGTACAGCATACTTCTGACACTGTCACAAGAGTGGTGCTACGTCAGTAGAAAGTACAGTCAACATATGGACACCAAGTTTGCTTACTCACGTTATCCACAGAAATCTTAATAGGGTATTTATGTTCTGATCCACACTGAAACTATATTCCAGAATTGTATGCTATAATAAATTTTACGATATGAAATTGCTTCATGATGTTTTAATAAGCTAATTTAATATTGGGATTATCTATAGAAAATATAGAAATTTAATATAAAAAAAAATATTCCTCAGGCTAAGAACTGAGTTAACTTCTTGAAATGTTCACTACTTTTTAATTTTATAGGTATATTGCGAGTTTCAGTGGGGAGAAATAAATGGGATTAAGTCAGGAGTATCTGAGAGAGTTAGAGCTAAGGAAGGGGTAGCAATAATGTTGAAAGATCAGTTATGGAAGGAGAAGAGTGAATACAAATGTATAAATTCAAGGATTATGTGGATCAAAATAAGGGTCGGATGCGAAAAGTGGATCATAGCAAGAGTGTATGCACCTGGAGAAGAGAGGAGTGTAGAGGAGAGAGAGAGAGAGAGAGAGAAAAGAGAGAGAGAGAGAGAAGAGAGAGAAGAGAGAGAAGAAAAAAGAGAAAAAAAAAAAAGAAAAAAGAAAAAGAAAAAAGAGAGAAAGAAAAAAAATAAATAAAAAATAATTATAAGTAAAGAGAATGAAATAAAAAAAAAAAAAAAAAAAAAAAAAAAAGAAAATTTGGGAGATGTTAAGCGAATGTATAGGAACTTTTGAACCAAGTGAAAGGGTAATTGTGGTAGGGGACCTAAATGCTAAAGTAGGAGAAACATTTAGAGATGGTGTGGTACGTAAGTTTGGGGTGCCAGGTATAAATTATAATGGGAGCCCTTTGATTGAACTTTGTATAGAAAGGTGTTTAGTTATAGGCAATGCATATTTTAAGAAAAAAGAGGATAAATAAGTATACAAGATATGATATAGGGCGTAATAACAGTAGTTTGTTTCACTACGTATTGGTAGATAAAAGACTGTTGAGTAGACTTCAGGATGTACATGTTTATAGAGGGGCCACAGATATATCAGATCACTTTTTAGTTGTAGCTAAAGTGGGAGTAAAAGGTAGATGGGATACAAGGAAAATAGAAGCAATAAGTAAGAAAGAGGTGAAGGTTTATAAACTAAAAGAGGAGGCAGTTAGGGTAAGATATAAATAACTATTGGAGGATAGATGAGCTAGTGTGAGTATAAGCAATGGGGTTGAAGATGCATGGGGTAGGTTTAAGAATTTAGTGTTAGAAAGTTCAGCAGAAGTTTGTGGTTATAGGAAAGTGGGTACGGGAGGGAAGAAGAGCGATTGGTGGAATGAGGATGTAAAGAGAGTAGAAAGGGAGAAAAAGTTAGCATATGAGAGGTTTTTACAAAGTAGAAGTGATGCAAGGAGAGAGGAGAATATTGAGAGAAAAAGAGAGGTTAAGAGAGTGGTGAAACAATGTAAAACGAGAGCAAATGAGAGAGTGGGTGACATGTTAACGAATTTTGATGAAAATAAGAAAAAGTTTTGGAGTGAGATTAATAAGTTGAGGAAGCCTAGGGAACGAATGGATTTGACAGTTAAAAATAGGAGAGTAGAGTTATTAAATGGAGAGTTAGAGGTATCGGGAAGATGGAGGGAATATTCTGAGGAATTGTTAAATGTTGATGAAGATAGAGAAGCTGTGATTTCGTGAATAGGGCAAGGAGGAATAATATCTTGTAGGAGTGAGGAAGAGCCATTTGTGAGTGTGGGGGAAGTTCGTTTGGCAGTGGGTAAAATGAAAGGGGGTAAGGCAGCTGGGATTGATGGGATAAAGATAGAAATGTTAAAAGCAGGTGGAGATATAGTTTTGGAGTGATTGGTGCTATTATTTAATAAATGTATGGGACAGGGTGAGGTACCTAGGTATTGGCAGAGAGCATGCATAGTTCCTTTGTACAAAGGCAAAGGACACAAAAGAGAGTGCAAAAATTATAGGGGAATAAGTCTGTTGAGTATACCTGGTAAAGTGTATGGTAGAGTTATTATTGAAAGAATTAAGAACAAGACGGAGAGTAGGATTGCATATGAACAAGGACGTTTTAGGAAAGGTAGGGGGTGTGTAGACCAAGTGTTTACAGTGAAACATATAGCTGAACAGTATTTAGATAACGGTAAAGAGGTTTTTGTAGCATTTATGGATTTAGAAAAGGCGTATGACAGGGTGGATAGGGAAACAATGTGGCAGATGTTGCAGGTGTATGGACTAGGAGATAAGTTACTGAAAGCAGTGAAGAGTTTATACGAGGATAGTGAGGCTCAGGTTAGAGTATGTAGGAGAGAGGGAGATTATTTCCCAGAAAAAGTAGGCCTTAGACAAGGATGTGTGATGTCACAATGGCTGTTCAATATATTTATAGATGGGGATGTAAGAGAAGTGAATGTGCGGGTGTTGGCAAGAGGTGTGGAGTTAAAAGATAAAGAATCTAACGCAAAGTGGGAGTTGTCACAGCTGTTTTTTTCTGATGACACTGTGCTTTTGGGAGATTCTGAAGAGAAGTTGCAGAGGTTGGTGGATGAGTTTGGCAGGGTGTGTAAAAGAAGGAAATTGAAAGTGAATATAGGAAAGACTAAGGTGATGAGGATATCAGATTGGAGGGAGAGAGTATGGAGGAGATGAATGTATTCAGATATTTAGGAGTGGACGTGTCACCAGATGGATCTATGAAGGATGAGGTAACTCATAGAATTGATGAGGGGAAAAGGGTGAGTGGAGCACTTCGGAGTCTGTGGAGACAAAGAACTTTGTCCATGGAAGAAAAGAGCGGAATGTATGAGAGTATAGTTATACCAACACTCTTATATGGGTGTGAAGCATGGGTGATGAATGTTGCAACGAGAAGGCTGGAGGCAGAGGAGATGTCATGTCTGAGATCAATGTGTGGTGTGAATATAATCCAGAGAATTCGTAGTGTGGAAATTAGGAGGAGGTGTGGGATTACCAAGACTATTATCCAGAGGGCTGAGGAGGGGTTGTTGAGGTGGTTTGGACATGTAGAGAGGATCGAGAATGTATAAATCTGTAGTGGAGGGAAAGCGGGGTAGGAGTCGGCCTAGGAAAGGTTGGAGGGAGGGGGTAAAGGAGATTTTGTGTGCGAGGGGCTTGGACTTCCAGCAAGCATGCATGGGCGTATTTGATAGAAGTGAATGGAGACAAATGGTTTTTAATACTTGACGTGCTGTTGGAGTGTGAGCAAAGTAACATTTATGAAGGGATTCAGGGAAACCGGCAGGCCTGACTTGAGTCCTGGAGATGGGAAGTACAGTGTCTGCACTCTGAAGGAGGGATGTTAAATGTTGCAGTTTTATAACTGTAGTGTAAGCACGCCTCTGGCAAGAGAGTGATGGAGTGATTGATGATGAATGTTTTTCTTTTTCAGGCCACCCTGCCTTGGTGGGAAACGGCCGATGTGTTAATAAAATAAAGTAAATATTGCCAGGCTTACGAAAATAAACATTAGTACCAGCATCTTTACACGCATTATGAAATACAGTAATTGTTGGTATTATACAGTACTGAGAGCAGCGTAATCCATATCGTAAGGTAATCAGACTCTAGCTTCTCAGTCCAAATTTCTCTTACACTTTTTCTAAATACTTAATCTTTCCACTCTCTTTACTTGGAAATGTAAAAAATATAGTAATATTAATATACAGCGCAGTTTAATGGAACCAAATGGATATGATAATGTAAGTTAAGGGGCAGAACTGTCTTCACGACTCATGAAATCATAATAACTCGACTGCAAACAAACTACGGTACGGGTGGGGTTTGACACCATGGCAAGTGAGGCATAAAACTCCAGGCCAGTGCGTAAACCAATTGATACTTACTGTGATATGAAACGAATTTTCAAATAACTCTGCTATGCCTGTCACAACTACAACTGCCTAACACATCACGTTATTAAGCTCATAGAAAGCAGCTCGTCAGCCAGTGCAATTAACTACTGCAGCTGAATCCCAGGTTGACAAGTGTCTGCCTCTCTCCTGCTCAGCACAATCAAATGATTCACTACAATTGTGGCAGCTACAGTCCATCAGTTTACAATACCATACATAACAGGGTTTACTTGTCAGTATTTATCTACACAGGCCTTCCCTGCTCCTGTAGAATGACTGTGTAGCGTTGCAGAGAAGGTCTTTCGTCGTGAGTGGTTCATTCTTTATTATTAAACTTTGAAACAGGCTAATGGTACAATTAAGCGCATACGTTTAACAGTGTTAAACGTATGCACTTAATTGCTTCATGTTGTGAATTTCTTTTAAGTTCAGTCACATAAATGGAAAAACAAATGAGCATATTTTATGTGTGATAAGTCCTGATGCTTCTTATCCTTGCAAAAAAATAAAATACAATGATATACTAATCGTTAATTACATTCAGTATAATTAAATGTTCCATCATGGTGGCACAGCAACAACGGGGCTCTATGGTGACGAATATTATAACAACAACTTCATGGACTGAAATTATTTCAATAATATTAGAGGTTTATAAGTATTCCAACTATTCTAGCAAACAAGAGCTGATTATTGTTGTCTAGCAGTGTTTTATGTGAGTTACCATTATTATGTGCAATATTTTGAGAAAGTGAAAAATTATAAAGAACTAGTAACAAAGTTTTATAGATAGTGTTAGAAGCATTTGTTTGAACCACCATAAGTAAACTTTTTCATTTTATTCTCATTACCTTAGAATGAAGAATGCAGTAGAGGTGACTAAGACTATTCATTACTTTAATTTTCATAGAGGAAAATTATAAAAATCATTCTATATTGGCATTTGAATTGTTTTATATTTGAAGGCTCTCATTTAATTTGCATTGGAAGCATTTGACGATTTGTGTTTGTATTTTATTTGCATTTGTACCTTTACTATTTGTATTCCATTTCTAGTTCAAAGTTTCCCCACAATATTTTTAATGTAATTGGATTTTTTTTGGATTTCTCTAATTATTTTTTGTAGTTGTACTTGAAAGCCTGTCTTCTTTAGTCTATCCCAGATATTATAAGTTAATATATATATATATATATATATTTTTTTTTTTTTTTTTTTTTTTTATAACAAGTCGGCCGTCTCCCACCAAGGCAGGGTGACCCAAAAAGAAAGAAAATCCCCAAAAAGAAAATACTTTCATCATCATTCAACACTTTCACCACACTCATACATAATCACTGTCTTTGCAGTGGCGCTCAGATACGACAGCTGAGAATAGTCCCTCCCAGCTGTCACTATCCCAGACCCCTCCTTTAAACTTTAAAGTGCAGGCATTGTACTTCCCATTTCCAGGACTCAAGTCCAACTAAATCAATTAACTGGTTTCCCTGAATCTCTTCACACAATGTTACCCTGCTCACACTGCAACAGCTCGTCAGGTCCCAAAAACCATTCGTCTCCATTCACTCCTATCTAACACGCTCACACATGCTTTCTGGAAGTCCAAGCCCATCGCCCACAAAACCTTCTTTACCCCCTCCCTCCAACCTTTTCTAGAACGACCCCTACCCCGCCTTCCTTCCCATACAGATTTATACGCTCTCCAAGTCATTCTACTTTGATCCATTCTCTCTAAATGACCAAACAACATCAACAACCCCTCTTCAGCCCTCTGACAAATAATTTTAGTAACTCCACACCTTCTCCTAATTTCCACATTCCGAATTTTCTGCATAATATTTACACCACACATTGCCCTTAGACAGGACATCTCCACTGCCTCCAGCCGCCTCCTCGCTGCAGCATTTGCAACCCATGCTTCACACCCATATAAGAGTGTTGGTACCACTATACTTTCGTACATTCCCTTCTTTGCCTCCATGGATAACGTTTTTTGTGTCCACAGACACCTCAAAGCACCACTCACCTTTTTTCCTTTCATCAATTCTATGGTTAACCTCATCCTTCATAAACCCATCCGCTGACACGTCAACTCCCAAATATTTGAAAACATTTACTTCTTCCATAATCCCTCTCTCCAATGTGATATCCAATTTTTCTTTATTTAAATCGTTTGATATCCTCATCACCTTACTCTTATCTATGTTCACTTTCAACTTTCTACCTTTACACACCCTCCCAAACTCGTCCACTAACCTTTGCAACTTTTCTTTAGAATCTCCCATAAGCACAGTATCATCAGCAAAAAGTAACTGTGTCAACTCCCATTTTGCATTTAATTCCCCATAATTTAATCCCACCCTCTCCCCAACACCCTAGCATTTACTTCTTTTACAACCCCATCTATAAATATATTAAACAACCATGGTGACATTACACATCCCTGTCTAAGACCTACTTTTACCGGGAAGTAATCTCCCTCTCTCCTATACACCCTAACCTGAGCCTCACTATCCTCATAAAAACTCTTTACAGCCTTGATAGATGTACTTGAAATATTTGTCATCTTATATTAGTGATTTATATTAAGTCATATAGTTATATGTTGTATAGCTGAAGGGTTATTTGACAGTTGGTCAGTTTTGGTAATACAGACAACTGCTATTACAAAGAAAGTAAATTTTATGGAATCTAGTCCATTGTATACAACTTAAGTTGGCATAACTTAGATTGAAAATGGTATGAAATGGGTCACCAAAATAACATTTTTATTAAAAAGATGTGTGTGGCATCAACCTATTCCATACACTTGCAACATTTGCCACATTGCTCCCCTATCCACTCTATTATATGTTTTTTTTAAATCCATAAATGCAATGAAAACTTCTCTACCTTTATCTAAATACTGTTCACATATATGCTTCACTGTACACACTTGATCTACACATCCCCTACCCCCTCTAAAGCCTCCTTGCTCATCTGCAATCCTACTCTCTGTCTTACCTCTAATTCTTTCAATAATAACCCTGCCATACACTTTACCTGGTATACTCAGTAAATTTATTCCCCTATAATTCTTACACTCTCTTTTATTCCCCTTCCCTTTATATAAAGGAACTATACATGCTCTCTGCCAATCCCTAGGTACCTTCCCCTCTTTCATACTTATATTAAACAAAAATACCAACCACTCCAGCACTATATCCCCCACTGCTTTTAACATTTCTGTCATGATCCCGTCAGTTCCAGCTGCTTTACCCCCTTCCATTCTACGTAATGCCTCACACACCTCCCCTACACTCACATCCTGCTCTTCTTCACTCCTAAACGATGTTGTACCTCCCTGGCCAGTACATGAAATTACCGCCTCCCTTTTTCATCGACATTTAAAAGTTCCTCAAAATATTCCCGCCATCTACCCAATACCTCCAGCTCCCCATCTACTAACTCCCCTACTCTGTTTTTAACTAACAAATCCATTCGTTCCCTAGGCTTTCTTACCTTGTTTATCTCACTTCAAAAAATTTCTTGTTTTCAGCAAAATTTCTTGACAGAGCCTCTCCCATTCTTTCATCTGCTCTTCTTTTGCACTCTCTCACCACTCTCTTCACCTTTCTTCCTTTCTTTTACTCTCCATATACTCTTCTATTAACACTTCTGTTTTGTAAAAACCTCTCATAAGCTACCTTTTCTCTTTTATCACACCCTTTACTTCTTCATTCCACCACTCACTCCTCTTTCCTCCTGGCACCCACCCTCCTTAGCCACAAACTTCTGCCCCACATTCTAATACTGCATTTTTAAAACTATCCCAACTCTCTTCAACCCCCCCACTACTCATACTTGCACTAGCCCACCTTTCTGCCAATAGTTGCTTATACCTCACCCTAACTTCCTCCTCCCTTAGTTTATACACTTTTACCTCTCTCTTATTTGATGTTGCCATTTTCTTTTTGTCCCATCTACGTTTTACTCTAACTGTAGCTACAACTAAATAATGATCCGATATATCCGTTGTCCCTCTATAAACATGTACATCCTGAAGTCTACCCATCAACCTTTTATCCACCAATACATAATCCAACAAACTACTTTCCTTAGGTGCTATATCATACCTTGTATATTTATTTATCCTCTTTTTTCATAAAATATGTATTACTTATTACCAAACCTCTTTCTACACATAGCTCAATTAATGATCCCTCATTTACATTTACCCCTGGCATCCCAAATTTACCTATTACTCCCTCCACAACATTTTTACCCACTTTAGCATTAAGATCCGCAACCACAATTACTCTCTCACTTGGTTCAAAACTCCCCACATATCTGAACACATTCACCTTCTCCCTCCAATCTGATATCCAATCTTTCGTCACCTAATTTATTTGTTATCCTCATTACCTTACTTTTTCCTATATTCATTTTTAATTTTCTTCTTTTACACACCCTATCTAACTCATCCACCAACCTTCGCAACTTCTCTTCAGAATCTCCCAAAAACACAGTGTCATCAGCAAAGATCAACTGTGACAACTCTCACTTTGTGTTAGATTCTTTATCTTTTAACCACACACCTCTTGTCAACACCTGAGCATTCACTTCTCTTACAACTCCATCTATAAATATAGTGAACAATCATGGTGACATCACACATCCTTGACTAAGGCCCACTTGTACTGGGAAATAATCTCCCTCTCTCCTGCATACTTTAACCCGAGCCTTACTATACTCGTAAAAACTCTTCACTTCTTTCAGTAACCTACCTCCTATTCCATACATTTGCATCATCTGCCACATTGCTTCCCTATCCACCCTGTCATACGCCTTTTCCAAATCCATAAATGCAACAAAAACCTCTTTACCCTTATCTAAATACTGCTCACTTACATGTTTCACTGTAAACACTTGGTCTACACACCCCCTACCTTTCCTGAAGCCTCCTTGTTCATCTGCTATCCTACTCTCCGTCTTACTATTAATTCTTTCAATAATAACTCTACCATACACTAAACTAGGTATACTCAACAGACTGATTCCCTCTATAATTTTTGCTCTCTGTTTTGTCCACATTTCCTTTATACAAATTAACTATGCATGCTCTCTGCCAGTCCCTAGGTACCTTACTCTGTTCCATACATTTATTAAATATAAGCAGCAACCACTCCAAAACTATATCTCCACCTGCTTTTAACATTTAAATCTTTATACTATCAATCCCTGCTGCCTTACCCCCTTTCATTCTATCCACTGCCTCACGAACTTTCCCCACACTCATAACTGGCTCTTTCTCACTCCTACAAGATGTTATTCCTCCTTGCCCTATTCACGAAATCACAACCTCCCTATCCTCATCAAGATTTAACAATTCCTCAAAATATTCCCTCCATCTTCCCGATACCTCTAACTCTCCATTTAATAACTCTCCTCTCCTATTTAACTATCAAATCCATTCGTTCCCTAGGCTTTCTCAACTTATTAATCTGACTCCAAAAGTTTTTCTTATTTTCAACAAAATTTGTTGATAACATGTCACCCACTCTCTCATTTGCTCTCTTTTTACATTGCTTCACCACTCTCTTAACCTCTCTTTTTCTCTCCATATACTCCTCTCTCCTTGCATCACTTCTACTTTGTAAAAACCTCTCATATGCTAACCTTTTCTCTCTTATTACTCTCTTTACATCATCATTCCACCAATCGCTCTTCTTCCCTCCCGCACCCACTTTCCTGTAACCACAAACTTCTGCTGAACACTCTAACACTACATTTTTATACCTACCCCATACATATGGCCAGCCTTATACTCACTATCCTGAACACTATGTGCTTAATTGTCCGCTTATATTGTTTTTTATTGAGGAATATAGAGACATAAGGAAATTGTAAATTTAAATCCAGATGTACTCCTGTTAACCCTTTTTGTACCCTAGTTCTTAGGCCTTTTGTGTATCCATACATTCTTGCGGTACCATCCACAGGATGCATATGGAGTGGACAATGAACTAGCCTCTTCGGTGGCAAAATCTAAAATCAGTGAATTACTATGATTTTAACATACTCCATCCTTAACACACCTTCCATCTAGCTTCTTTCTCACATTAAATGATTGCCTTAGGCCTGCGTATTCTCCTCTTCTGTACTCAAATTTGACCCTTTCTTCAGGCTCTGAGTTTCTTTCCACGTTCACTTCCAAAAAAGAAATTCAAACATCAGTTCTGTGTTGTCACTAACTCCAACAGACTTTTCAAATTCAATGTCTCCTATATTAGAGTTATTTAGGGTGAATACCATGTCCGACCACGCTAGTTCATCACTGCCTTTATTTGGATTGTCTCCTCGAAGTGTTAAATAATAATTTTTTACGCGTACAACAACGTAGGACTATGTTACCGGTCCTTTGTGTGGCTGCGGGTTTTCCTAGCCATGTTTGTCGTGGTTGGTCTCCCAAGATAAGAAGTTTCGCATCGCCAGTGCCGACTCGTCAAGCTTCCTCCGCTATAATGTCCATCATCCCCCAGTTATCATATTTCTGTCTTGATGGCTTCCTGGTTATTGGTGGGTCGTACATCTCTGTTGTCATCACCTTCAGTTTCATTGTCCAGACCGTCACTATGTGATAATTGTTCAGACTGTCCCTATGTGATCATTGTCCAGACCGTCCCTATGTGATCATTGTTCAGACCGTCCCTATGTGATCATTGTTCAGACCGTCCCTATGTGATCATTGTTCAGACCGTCCCTATGTGATCATTGGACCTCTTTTCGTATATTTCACTCATCTTCACAAAACTGCACTGCTTACTGATAAACAACACTACATCCACACCTCTGTTTTATATGGACATTCTTATTAGTTTGTGTTCGTGTGTACTTATCTATTTGTGCTCACCTATTTGTGATTGCAGGGGTCGAGTCACAGCTCGTGGTCCTGCCTCTTCATTGATCGCTACAAGGTCCACTCTCTCCTTGCTCCATGAGCTGTATCAAACCTCGTCTTAAAACTATGTATGGTTCCTGCCTCCACTACGTCACTAGCCAGACTATTCCACTTTCTGATAACTCTGTGACTAAAGAAATACTTCCTAACATCCCTTTGACTCATCTGAGTCTTCAGCTTTCAATTGTGACCCCTTGTTTCTGTGTCCCCTCTCTGGAACATCATGTATCTATCCACCTTGTCAATTCCTCGTAGTTTTTTTGTATGTCGTTATCATGTCTCCCCTAACCCTCCTGTCCTCCAGTGTCGTCAGGCCGACTTCCCTTAGCCTTTCTTTGTAGAACATTTCCCTTAGCTCTGGAACTAGTCTTGTTGCAAACCTTTTCACTTTCTCTAATTTCTTGACGTGAGTGACGTGGTGCTCCATACTCCAGTTTGGGCTTGAAGTACATGGTGTACAGTCTTGAACGATTCCTTACCGAGGAATCTGAAGGTTATTTTCAGGTTTGCCATGCGCTCATATGCTGCAGCAGTTATCTGGTTGATGTGCGCCTCAGGAGATGTGCTCGATATTATACTCATCCCAAGATCCTTTTTCTTGAGTGAGGTTTGCAGTCTTTGCCCTTCCCCAATCTACATTACTTTGCATTTAGCGTCTTAAATTCGAGGAGCCAGTTGCTAGACTAGTCTTCCAGCCTGTTCAAGTCTCTTTGTAGTCCTGCCTGATCCTCATCCGATTTACTTCTCCTTATTAACTTCACATCATCTGCAGACAGGGACACTTCTGAGTCTATCCTCATTGTTGATCAGGCCCTGATCCACCATGAGGCCTGGTCACAGACCGGGCCGCGGGGGCGTTGACCCCCAAACCCTCTCCAGGTATACTCCAGGCATAAAGTACAGAACCACATGATCACTAGCTCCAATGGGCCTTTCGTATGTGATATTCTCGATGTCCGAACTACTCAAGGTGAACACTAGGTCCAGTCTTGCTGGATCATCCTCCCCTCACTCTATGGTAGTGTCTCTAACATGTTGACGCATGAGATTTCCCAGTTCCACGTCCATCATCTTGGCTCTCCATGTTTCGGGACCCCCATGGGACTCCAGGTTTTCCCAGTCAATTTTCTTGTGATTGAAATCACCCATAACTAGTAACTTTGCTCTACCCATGTGAGCTCTTCTGGCTACCTCGGCTAGTGTATCTACCATTGCTCTGTTGCTCTCTTCGTATTCTTCTTTTGGCCTCCTGCAATTCTGTGGCGGGTTGTACATCACTGCAATTACCACCTTATGACTGCATTGTTCCTATTATATAGTCCCTTTCGCCCATTCCATCCATTCCTTCCATTTCCTCAAATCCCCACCGGTTTTTAATGAGCAGTACAACTCCTCCTTCACCTCTGCTCCCTCTATCTTTCCTCAGGATTCGATATCCGGGTGGAAAGATTGCATCTGTTATCATCCTGGTGAGTTTTGGTTCTGTGAGTGCTATTATGTCTGGTGATGTCTCATTGATTCTTTCATGTCACTCCTCACATTTGTATATCATTTGTATACTCCTCACATTTGTATACCAAACCTTCAATTTCTTTTCTAAAACTGTGGTCTGCGGGGTACGTTGTGGATGGGGAAGCAGGAGACCTGATGAGGAACTATGGGTGGTTGGTGTGAAGGTAGAGTTTGTAATGAGGTGGGTGGGGGCATTGGGTACGGCATGTGTGTTTTGGATTAGAATGTTTGGTTGCATTGGGGTTGTCCTGGTTGGGGGGCTTCTGTAGGTGGTTGTGAGGGAGGTTGAATTTGATCTTCCTCCTGAGTCTGGGTTCTCCTGTGTGTGTGTGTTAGTTACATGTGTGTGTGTGTTAGGCACATGTCGATTAGACACTAGGCCTGTTGTATGTTGCGTGAGGCAAGAGCGCTAGCCACCATGCCATCGGGGACTGTGTGTGTGTGTGTGTGTGTGTGTGTGTGTGTGTGTGTGCGTGTGTGTGTGTGTGTGTGTATGTGTGTGTGAGTGTGTGTGATGAATGAGTGTGTGTGTGTGTGTGTGTGAATGATGGGTGTGTGTGTATGATGTGTGTGCGTGTGTGGTGTGTGTGTGTGTGTGTATGTGTGAGAGTGTGTGTGATGATTGTGTGTGATTTTGGAGTGTGTGTGTGATTGTGTGTGTGGATAATGTGTGTGTGTGATGATTGTGTATGTAATGATTGTGTGTAAGTTTGGAGTGTGTGTGTGATTGTGTGTGAGTTTGGAGTGTGTGTGAGGATTGTGTGTAAGTTTGGAGTGTGTGTGTGATTGTGTGTGAGTGTGGAGTGTGTGTGTGTGTGTGTGTGTTTGTGTGTGTGTGTGTGTGTGTGTGGAGAGAGTTTGGAGTGTGTGAGTGATGATTATGTGTGAGTGTGTGTGTGTATGTGTGTGTGATTATTGTGTGTGAGTTTGGAGTGTGTGTGTGCGTGCGTGTGTGTGTGTGTGTGTGTGTACTCACCTAATTGTGGTTGCAGGGGTCGAGACTCAGCTCCTGGCCCCGCCTCTGCACTGTCCGCTACTGGGTCTCTGCTCTCCCTGCTCCGTGAGCTTTATCATACCTTGTCTTAAAACTATGTATGGTTCCCGCCTCCACTATATCGTTCGCTAAACTATTCCACTTCCTAACTACTCTATGGCTGAAGAATTGCTTCCTAACATCCCTCTGACTCATCTGAGTCTTCAGCTTCCAGTTGTGTCCCCTTGTTTCTGTGTTTCCTCTCTGGAACATCCTGTCACTATCTACCTTGTCGATTCCCCGCAGTATTTTGTATGTCGTTATCATGTCTCCTCTAACCCTTCTGTCCTCCAGTGTTGTTAGTCCTATTTCCCTCAACCTTTCTTCATAAGGCAGTCCCCTGAGTTGTGGAACTAGCCTTGTCGCAAACCTTTGCACTTTCTCTAGTTTCTTGACGTGCTTGACCAGGTGTGGGTTCCAGACTGGTGCTGCATACTCTAGTATGGGCCTGACGTATACGGTATACAGTGTCTTGAACGATTTCTTTTTAAGGTAACGGAACGCTAATCTTAGGTTTGCCAGTCGCCCATATGCTGCCGCGGTTATCTGATTGATGTGTGCTTCCGGAGACGTGCTTGGTGTTATACTCACCCCAAGGTCTTTCTCCTTTGATGAGGTTTGTAGCCTTTGTCCACCTAGCCTGTACTCTGTCAGCGGTCTTCTTTGCCCTTCTCCGATCTTCATGACTTTGCATTTGGTGGGGTTAAATTCGAGAAGCCAGTTGCTAGACCAGATGTCAAGCTTGTCCAGGTCACTTTGAAGTCCTGCTTGGTCTTCATCCGATGTGATTCTCCTCATTAATTTCACATCATCTGCGAAAAGAGACACTTCTGAGTCTATCCCATCCGTCATGTCATTCACATATAGAAAGAATAGCACTGGTCCTAGGACTGACCCCTGCGGTACACCGCTCGTCACAGGCGCCCACTGTGATACCTCATCACGCACCATGACCCGTTGTTGTCTCCCTGTGAGGTATTCCCTGATCCATTCCAGTGCCCTTCCTGTTATACACGCTTGGTCTTCCATCTTCTTTACTAATCTCATGTGAGGAACTGTGTCAAAGGCCTTCCTGATGTCCAAGAAAATGCAGTCAACCCACCCTTCTCTCTCTTGCCTTACCTCTGTTACTTTATCATAGAACTCCAGGAGGTTTGTTACACAGGATTTGCCTTCCCTGAATCCGTGCTGTCTGGCGTTGATTAACCTGTTCTGCTCCAGATGCTCCACCATTCTTTTCCTGATGATTTTCTCCAAGACTTTGCACACTATACACGTAAGTGCCACCGGTCTGTAGTTTAGTGCCTCTTTTCTGTCTCCTTTTTTAAAGATGGGGACTACGTTGGCCTTTTTCCATATCTCAGGTAGCTTCCCAGTTTCAAGGGATGTGTTGAAAATTTTGGTAAGTGGCACACTCAGAACCTCAGCTCCTTCCCGAAGGACCCATGGTGAGATATTGTCCGGACCCATTGCCTTTGAGGTATCAAGGTCACTGAGTAACTGCTTCACCTCCCCTCAGATGTGTGTATTCCTCCAGCACTCGATACATCCCTTGTTGGTGACGCACCCCGTTCTGTCTACCCAACTGCCTTCCTTCCTCCACTGTGAATACTTCCCTAAACCTCGAGTTGAGCTCCTCACATACCTCTTGATCATTACTTGTGAGTTCCCCATCTTCCCTCCTCAGCCTTATCACCTGATCCTTTACTGTTGTCTTCCTTCTGATGTGGCTGTACATCAGTTTCGGGTCAGACTTGACTTTCGATGCTATGTCGTTTTCGTACTGTTTCTGGGTCTCCCTCCGTACCTGTGCATACTCGTTTCTAGCTCTTCAACTAATCTCCTTGTTTGCTTGGGTTCTTTGCCTTCTGTACCTTTTCCATTCTCTGGCACTCTGAGTCTTTGCCTCCTGCATCTTTGGGTAAACCAGGGCTCTTTCTTGTCTTCCCATTTATTCTTTTTCCTTTGGGTATAAACCGTTCCTCTGCCTCCTTGTACTTTGTCGCTACGTATACCATCATTTCATTTACTGACTGTCCTTCCATTTCCCTTTCCCACAGAACCTCCTGCAGGAAATTCCTCATACCTGTGTAGTCCCCTCTTTTATAGTCTGGTATGTCTCTTTCAGCACCGTTTTCCCTCTCCACCTGTAGCTCTACTATGTACTCAAAGCTCAGCACCATATGGTCACTGGCTCCCAGGGGCTCTCATGTGTTATGTCCTCGATATCTGAGCTATTCAGGGTGAATACAAGGTCCAGCCTTGCTGGTTCGTCCTCTCCTCTATCTCTGGTCGTGTCCCTGACATGTTGGTGCATCAGGTTTTCCAGTACCACGTCCATCATCTTGGCTCTCCAAGTTTCTGGACCCCACGTGGTTCTTGGTTCTCCCAGTCGATCTCTTTGTGGTTGAAATCGCCCATGACCAGTAACTTCGCTCTGCTCATGTGCGCTTTTCTTGCCACCTCCCCAGGGTGTCCACCATTGCTCTGTTGTTCTCGTCATATTCCTCTCCTGGCCTCCTGCAGTTTTGTGGTGGGTTATACATCACTGCAATGACTATCTTGTGCTCCCCAGACTGGATGGTACCTACTATAAAGTCCCTTTCTCTACACACCTCCATTCCTGCCATTTCCTCAAATCTCCAATGATTCCTTACGAGCAGTGCGACCCTCCTCCCCCTGCTCCTTCTATCTTTCCTCAGGATCTGATATCCTTGTGGGAAGATTGCGTCTGATATTGCCTCATTTAGTTTAGTTTCTGTGACTGCTATGATGTCTGGGGACATTTCTCATATTCTTTCATTCCACTCTTCATACTTATTCGTGATTCCATCTGCATTTGTGTACCAAACCTTCAGCCTCGTTTCCAATACTGTGGCCCTAGGGGATCTTGGCGGGATGGGGGGTGTTTGCAGGGTTCCCATAGAGGGTTGTTGCATGGGTGGGGGGGGGGGTTGTATGGTTCGGATGTGGTCTGATTGGGTGGGGTTTGTGATGGGGTGGGGTAGTGGTGATGATGGGTTTAGGGTTGCTGGGGTGGGGACAGGGGACATGATGTGTGTGTGGGATGTTTAACTATATGGTTGCCATTGGGTTGTGTGTGTGTGTGTGTGTGTGTGTGTGTGTGTATGTGTGTGTATGTGTGAGTGAGTTCGCTTGTTCCATCACTTTATTGTTTATATAAATTTTGTAAAATTTAAAAAAACAAATAAACCTTAGCTGCAGAATTAATGATTAATTCGGCAAATGCACTGCATCGCGTGGGCGCGCGCGCGCGAGAGAGAGAGAGAGAGAGAGAGAGAGTGGAAGCTGCTTAAATTTCACTAACAATGCTTCATTACTAACCGCATTGCTTTTAAGGGAAGTGAAAAACAGATCAATCGTACATTATACATGTAGTACCGGTATAGGCAGCGCATTGGTCAGTCAGAATGAAAGGTGTAGGTGTGGCCTTTATTTATCTAAAGAAGCTCCAAACAACACATGTACACAACCTTGAGTGCAGGGAAACAAGGCCTTGCCTTCACGCTGGTGAAGACGCTTGCAATGACGAATAGGAATTTTCTTTTAATTAACGCTTGATTACTACCCACTCCTCTAGTAGTAGGGGAAATGGTAGCCATAGTACTAGCAGTAATAGTAGTAGTAAAATTAGTAGTAATAGTACAAGTAGCAGAATAAATAAAAGTAGTAGTGGGAGTAGAAGTTGTAGTAGTAGTAGTGGTGGTAGTAGTAATACTAGTGGTGGTTGTGATGGTAGTATTACAAGTTGTAGAAATAGCACTAGCAGTAGAAGTGGTAGTAGCAGAGTTGGTAAGAGTAGCAGTAGTGGTAGCAGAAGTAGTTGTATTGGTGGTAGCATTATTGAAAGTAGTATTGGCAGACGTAATGGTAGAACAGGTAGTGGTAGTAGTAGTAGTTGAAGTAGTAGTAAAAGTAGTAGTAGTAGAAGTAGGAGTAGTATTAAGAGCAGTAGTAGCAGTGGTGGTGGTAGAAGTTGTAGAAATAGTAGTAGTAGTACAAGCAGTATTAGTAGAAGTACAAACAGTAGTAGCAGTTATAGAAATACCAATAGAAATGGTAGTAGAAGTAGTAGCAATAGTAGTAGTATCAGTATTCATGGTACTAGTAGTAGTGGAATTAATACTGATAGAGGTATTGGGAGTAGTAATATTAGTAGTAGTAGAAGAAGTAGTAGTAGAAGTAGTAGTGGTAGTAGTAGCAGTGGTATAATAGTAGTGGTAGTAGAAGTAGTAGTAGTATTGGCGGCAATAGTAATATTAGTATTATTGGTAGTTGTAGTAGTCGTAGTGGTAGTAGGGATAGTAGTAGTAGTAGTCGTAGTAGTAGTAGTGCTAGTAGTAATAGTTGTAGTAGTAGTAGAGGTGGTAGCAGTAGTTGTGGTATTAGTAGCAGTGATAGTACTAGTAGTGGTAGTAATAGTAGTAGTAGTAGTAGTAACAGTGATAATAGTAGTAGTTTTAATAGTATGAAAAGTAGGATAGTTTCAGTAGTGGTAGTATTAATTGTAGTAATACA